>JAQQPU010007019.1:0-18634 GCA_029168905.1 Artemia sp. Kazakhstan ARC1039
CATGTTCATTTAATTTTTTTAGAATTTTTCTATTGCTAATAAGACTTTTGGGGAAGTTTAATGTATTTAGAAAGTTATATAGATGAGCGTCAAATGATAATAGTCCTATATGATTTGTAACCATATCATATATTAAATCAAGTAGATTATAGCTCTTGCCCTGAATTATAATCCCTTTCCCATTGCGCTCAACTTGAATAGGATCTTGACCACTTTCCATGAGATATGTTAGGAGTCGTTTACTTGGTTCACGATATGAATGGGGCATTAGATTTCCAATTTTCAATACAATTGAATCCAATTCCTCCTTCTTTGATTGTGTTCCAGTAGCAGCAGAATCCTGAGGAGATGATTCTTTTTTGTGATCAATAGCAGCAGCAGCAGTGGCTTTCACACGATAGGGCTTATGTTTGTCCACTCGGCGAAGTGCATCTTGAAGTAAAAGCAGTTTTTTATCATCCTCAATATTCTCATTGTCAAGGAATTTACTCAGATTGTTCTCAAAGTGTTCCACGCTTGAGAGAGTGAGTTCTATTAGAGTCAATTTATAGGCCTCTGCCATTCTCTCTCTAGAGAAAACTGTTTACAAGTCCTGCAATTATTGGCAGTAAAAGTGTGAAAAAGCTACCACCCGCCTAAAGAAGTCTTTTCTTTTTAAAATTCTTTCCTTTCTTTTTAGACGCCAATGTACGTACAATGGAACGATGTTGCTTTGCCTGTTGCTTAACTACTTCTGGCAGTTGAACATTACCCTCGGTCAAATTTAAACAAAGTTCAGATATTAGATTAATGAAATCATTGTCAATACCATGTTTGAGTATGGCTTTCCTAAGCGGCGGTTTTGAAGTGCTTAGAACTGAAAACAGATGTCTATTTTCATATAGTTTCTTCAGTGTCATGATAGCAACTAATAGGTCTTTTTAATGTTCACAGGGAGATATACTGTAATTTCATTGTCAAAAATATCTGTGACTATACGCAGATCCTCGGGTGTATTTTGATTAAGATCCAATAGGATGTAGCCGTAGGGTTTATTAGTTGCCTGTTTGTATGCTGAGAGCAGAAATTTGGGGAGCACCTGGATAGATTTGTTTATTGAGAGTTATTAGCGAGCTAGAATCACGAACAACTCTGTAGATGATATAGTAGGTGCAGTTCAATGCAAGTGTTCGCATACACTTGCTCTGATGAAAGAGATTGTGTAGAACCAGAGTAACGGAAATCTGTTCATGATGAGAGTGAAAAGTGAACAGTTGTGGCATTTCCTGGGACCATTGTTCAATAGATTCAGCCAGATTGTCAATGATCAGCCAAGAGTTTGGTTCAATAATGCTGAAAGCATCAAGTCCCTGTATGAATTGTATCTGCACCAAACCCGTGGTGGCAGCAATTGCTTTTATTTTATCTTATGACTCCTGCCAAATACTGTAACAATAGTAGATTTTTTTCGGCTTTTCCACAAACATTTTATCGCAATTTTTAATTATTTTAGTTAAGAGTGTTGTTTTCCCTGACATTGACGGCCCACACAGAAACGATCTGAATGGTGTTTTAAATTGATACATGTTCCCTTCAACAGTTTACCTAGACAAGTAACTGTAGCCTATGGCTGTCTAATGACTAAATAATTTCCCTACTACTACTACTCCGTTCAAGAAGAAGAAGAAGAAGAAGAAGACGAATAAAGAATCATATTTTCTTTTATTATATGCATAAAAAAGTAACAATACTTAAAAAATATTACATTGAAAAAAGCACATTAAACATGAAAAAATACACTTTTTTAATTTATTTATAATAAAAAATACAACATTTACGTAGGCACAGAGAAAAAAACAATTAAATAAATACACCTTTTTTTATTTATTTATAGAAAAAATACAACATTTATTAGAATAAAGCACTTGAAATAATATCACTTTTATTCACAACATTTGGTATGGGATCCCCCCCTCCACCCCCCAGGGGCGGCCGGGTGGCCCACTGTGGTGGGCCGGGAAGCGCTGCGAGGGGCCCGCTGCGGCGGGCCCGGGCCGGGGGCATTAAATAGTGGAAATTGATCTGCCTTGCACAAACACACACACACACATTAAAAATTGTTTATGATAAAGAATTAAAAAGAATTAAAAAAAACACCCAATTACCCAAAAGACCCTTCCACCCAATTTATACTTTTTTTTAATGAATTTAAGTTAATTTTTCTAGACCGAGTTGTTTTCTGTACTCTATACATTCAACTCGGTCTGAAATTAAATAATGACCGCGTGGCAGTACCTTCACACCATCCTCAAGTACATAGACTTTGTCCGATATGGCCGACATGGCATTTTTCTCAACTCTAACTGTGTAGTTTTTAAAATGTAAAGAGCGAATCGCCATGACTTTAACTCTTGGGACTAAACTACGTTCCACATAGTTTCTATACACACTCATGTCGAAATTATTTTTTACAAAGTGTGTAGGTACCCCCTTGCAAACTTTTTTGATATCCTTGCAGTGCGTTTCCACACAGTATACCTTCGGACCAGGAAACAAACAACTGGATATCAGATAGCTACCCGTTTCAGATTTTAGCATTAACAATTGATTTGGGGCCTGGCGTTTCACTAGCTCTGGGTAAAGGGATTCGTCCCAATTAGTGTAGTCCATTCGTGAGCTAATGTACTCGCCATTTTCCAAATCATTCAATAGATTTTCAGTTTTGACTTTTAACAGGAGTGAATCAGTGTCCCCGTAATACACTTGAACTTGTCCCTCAATCGGCCACTGTACCTTGCATATATTATAATAAAATGACAACATGAGTTTCTTGGATGTTTCAGTTATTGCACTCCCGCCTGCAATATTTTTATTTAATACAATGTTTCTTATCTTACGGTGTAGGAGCACCATATCAGAGTCTATGATTGTGAACGATGTGAAGTTTGGATCCGCAATGATTCGAGCACAATCTTTGGGATTGGTTACAATGTCACATCGACTTCTGTTTCGTACGCTCTCGCACATTTTACCGAAAGCTGAATTCAAAATGAGTTTATAGACTTCTTTTTCAACTTTCGTTTTCGCTTGTGAACGCTTACTGACAAAGGTGTCAATAAACGTTTTCATGAAAGGCTTTTGATCAAATTTGAGGGCTCTATGAATCTTTGACCTTGAAACCATTGGACACCATCCATTTCAATAGCACGTGATGAACAACGATATTCTGTTACGGGTTGAGGTCGGCAATTAGTTTTTGTTTTGAAGGTACCCAGTGCATACTCCCATCCTCTACTAAAGATAAATTGTAGGGGCTCAGAGAGTCCCTACCCACCGGTCTATTTATGCACGGAAAAACAAAGTCTTTTACCGAGTCATGGTTTTCCATGGGTATTTCACCGTCAATTTCAAAAAAACAACCCTGTGCCCCATTCTCCTCAACACTGGCAATGTCGGGGAAATTCGAAGCACATGGATTGTCAAGCCATTTATAATTGCCACACGGCAAACATTAGTGAAACATTGCCGATGGGTAAGGAGAATTCATATCCAAAAAAACTGCGTCCGACTTTTCATCGGTGTGCTGTCCGGTCGGATCAGTTTTCATGATACGATCCCCGTGAAAAACATACCCGCCCCTCATTGATCTCTCTACAAACAGATGCTGACCCACATCGGTGATCAGACCTATTTCTTCTTTGCTGATTTTAAGTATCAAGTCCATCACCAAATGATGAGTGGAAAAATAATAACCTAAATCCAACCCAAATTCCCCATAGATTTTATCCGTATTTTTGCACACAAAGTCCAGAAGAGTGAGTACGTCACTGACCAAGTATAGTTTACAATAATCCCACCCATTTTTACATCCACCCTTTGCCCAAACCCTCTTAGCAAATTCGTAGTTGCTAGTGCTGCACTCACTCTCAGTAAGAGAATTGTAAAAAGCTTCAATGGGTGGTAGTGACACCTCATCTAGCCTCGAGCCAGAGTTGTAATAATCATATGGATATATACCCTTACACGTTAATAAATCATACATTTCATCATCGGGGAAGCGCTGTTTGAGGAGGGCGAAGCTATCAAAATTGTCACTTTTCTGTACCTGAATCAACTGACTTAAAGATTTGGGGAAGAAGCTGAAAGAGTCTAAAAAACAGATTTTATTCAGGCACGTGTTACCCTTGTCAACTGTTTTCCACATGACTTCTAGCAGCAGTAGCTTCTCCGATGATTTGGGTATGATTTTATATGAAAAAGAACCATCTATCCATGCGTCATCTACAACTCCGCCCTTGGCAATGCGGGCCAACACCGGTAGAACAAACTTTAAGTCGTAATTGGAATTGTGTATAAAAACAGGTACGAAATATTGCTGTCTAACGTTTAAATTGCATGACTGGTGTGCTACCCCTCTAAAGCTACTCCTTCCCGATGTAATTTCCTGCCACAAATGATCATGGTCGATCACCTTCCTCCCCCCCCATTCCCAACACCATCATCGAATTCTCCCTTGCAAGCCCAACACATTTTACGATTTTTAATGGCCGCTATGTCATCTGGTGATAGGAGCATAGGATAGTTTGTATAACGAAGGTGCAAAATTGCACCGTTCGCTGTTTTGATTATACTGACCAATGCCGAGCGCATGCAGTCTTCACCGTCACACAATATCTCAACTACATCCAGCACTTGCATGGTATTATTGGAATCTCGTTGCGCGTGAGCGTAAGAGACCCCTATGGCTTCATGTATTTTAACACGATTTGAATTTGACGGATCGCACACGTCTGTCAGTTTCGCTTCGCAGTCTAAAGCGATCTTATTGCTCTGCAGGAGCGTGTTTTGGAAATTTTTAAAACGTAAGATCGCTCTATCTCCGCTTACTGTCTCCACAGCCTGGTATCCATGACGTTTACAGTGTTTCATGTGATGCTTTAACTTTAAATCTGAGCAAAATCTTGAGATACATGTTGGACAGTAATAACACACACCACCTCGCTTTTTACCCTCACTTAGAACCCTACTAATATCCGTAATTGGATTGAAATGACCAATTGAATCGGAGTCTGTGTATGGGGTGTATAGAAGCCACACCCAATGTTCTACTGATTCAATTGAAGGAGCCCGCACTGGAAATAATACACCCTTCTTATCGGAACGCTGGCCCTCCTCAAATTCTGTTTCATACTGTAACACCCTGACACCAATCTTTAAATGTGCATTAGCCCGCTCAAAAATATCTATTCCTTTTAGTGTCACGGGAATTTGACCATTTAAACAATTAAAATCTACTTTGGGGAACTTTGAACCCTCCCTACCATTAAGTGCCATTTCATCCAACTTTTTCCTAGATGCATCTATTTGAAGAAGTCTGTATGCGGCAATTAAAAATGCATTCTTGAAACACTGTAGCCTCGTATCGAAACAGATTCGTTGTAACCCCCTACACCCCTCTAAATCTGAATGATATTTTAAAACTATAGCCCTCCCCCCATGCCCACCTCTTACAATAAAATCCTTTTTAGACCTTCATATATTAACATTTAAACTTTCAATAAATAATACCACAGATCCAATACCCCCCTCGTTATAATTTTCCCACTTACTTTGAATACTATTAGCCCAATTAAGAAAAACCTCCCCAAAATTTGATAAATGCGGGTGAATTGCCAACATCTCTGTGTGCAAGTACTTTGAATACAGCTCACTCGCATTTTCATTAAAAAAAATATTTTTAGTACTATTGATGCTTTTAAACTGACCCCCACCCCCACACCCTCCATCTGTTGTTCAAGAATGGCTCGAATCTTATTAGTATATAAATGTGTAATGGTCGAGGGATCTGTTATTATATCCCCTGACACTAGAGAGTTAAAGGGATCACCGAATTTGGTGCTGTAGACCTTTGTGTGGTGCAAGGCAGAGTTGGACAGAAAAAAATCTGGAAGAGGGGATACTTGTGCTGTTGTTGTTGTATTACTACTACTACTAGCTATATCATTAAGCGGAATGGTGGGGGTGACACAGAATTGTCAATAACACCACCATCCCCAGTCTGTTCAATTACATTGGTCGGAGATGGCATGAGGTCCCCTAAGCCTGATAGCACATATTCCAAGGTGTTTGGGGACATCTGATCGAGCCAGCCTGTATTGTCCTGTGTTGGAATTTCTTTATGAGGACCCGGTTCAGAAACACTAGTAACACCCCCTAAATGCTAATGCATAAATCTATCTGCCCAGTCCGGATCCTCAAGCATGTCAATATCACAAGCTAGGTCGTTTGGGCTAGCCATATCCTCAAAAACATCATTAAGAAAACCTCTATGCCACTCCATATTCTCTAGAACTAATGTAGGTTCGTCACTGAACTCCGTTGGCAGTGATAGAATTGTTCCAGTAAATGCTGATGTCTCATCACTCAATGCTGGTGCTATATCATTAATCTATAGAAAAAAGGTTTTATTTTCTATGTGAAATAAGCATTATTTCATAAAGTTGAAAAATCATGTTCATTTCTACTCGTATGTTTCCCGAATATCTAACATGTACCATTTTTCCACACCAGCCCCCCCCATAAAACTCAATTCCTCCTCCTAGAATTTTTAAAACTAAAAAGTTATCCCCGCCCTCCTCCCTCAGAAAATTCAGAAAAAAAACACAATAGCCTTATCTGTAGTGAAGTATTTTTCTAGTCGTAAACTAATTTTTAAACTAAATAGTTACCCCCGCCCTCCTCCCTCAGAAAGTTCAGAAAAAAAACAATAGCCTCATCTGTAGGGAAGGGTTTTTCTAGTCGTAAACTAATTTTTAAAACTAAAACGTTATCCCCGCCCTCCTCCCTCAGAAAGTTCAGAAAAAAAACACAATAGCCTTATCTGTAGTGAAGGATTTTTCTAGTCGTAAACTAATTTTTAAAACTAAAAAGTTATCCCCGCCCTCCTCCCTCAGAAAGTTCAGAAAAAACAAAATAGCCTTATCTGTAGTGAAGCATTTTTCTACTCGCAAACTAATTTCTTAAACTAAATAGTTACCCCCGCCGTCCTCCCTCAGAAAGTTCAGAAAAACACAATAGTCTTATCTGTAGTGAAGCATTTTTCTACTCGTATGTTTCCCGAATATTTAAGACATACCATTTTTCCATACCATCCAACAAAACCCAGTTCCTCCTTGTATTTTTAAGTAAATAATCACGTGTAAGTTAGAGGTAAAATATATACACTTACAAATTCAGACTGCACTTGTACATCTGAAGTCCCTGGCAAAGCATGAAGGGTGACCTCCTCCCGATCTTGAGCAGACAAGACCGATGCATTATCAGAAAGCATCCATTCCCTCTTGAATTTTCTACCAGGTTGCATAGTGGTCTGTGCAGAGCTGGCATGAGAGGGTCCCGGTTGATCCAGAGAACTTGTAATACAGCTAGCATATCTGATGATGGATGGTCTTGCAGCTTGCATCGATGTGGTATCACCCCATCTTGGTCTCTTTTTGGGGGGAGAGTGATTGTAGGAATATTCCTCCTCCTTTAAAAGGAAGAAAAATTTAGTAAGGAAAATAACCTCCCTTTTACAAATAAATTTTCCTCTAAAATTTATTCTGATGTTTGTAGTGCTATAACTATTAGCACTTTAGAAAAATTTCAAAAGAAAAGCATTTAAAGTAAAATTTTGGAAAATTTTTAGTTTGGGGGGAAGGGGGATTTCAAAAACATCTTCCCATAATATAATTTGATCTATAAAGTCAATTCTGATATTTCTAGCACTCTATATCTATTAGCACTTTAGAAATAATTAAAAAGGCTTCTAAAATAAAATTTTGAGTTTGGGGGGAAGGGGGATTTCAAAAACATTTTGCCATAAAATAATTTGCCTTATAAAGTCAATTCCGAGTTTAGTGTACGGTAACGCTAGACCCTATTTTAAATTGATGACATTGTTCAAACATCACACACATATCACATTTCAAAGGCTTCTTTCTCGCCTAATTGACCACAACAAGAATCTATTTTCTCAAGGAAATTATTGGCACTATGCTTTGGCATGTGGTAATAATAATTCTAGATAATGAACATATAAAAGGTTGTTTTGAAATTGACACTCTAGCTAACAAGATAAGACACAGATGCCTTTAGGTAGATCGGAAAAAAGACGGAATATCTTACACACACAATTAGGAAAAGCCACATTTTGAACGAGATATGTAAAAGTACAGAATTATGCTCCTAACAAAACAATGGGGGAGGGGGTTTTTGTTTTACATAATAGAAAAAGCGTGCTTTGCCTTTTCTATCGAATATACTCATTATATTTTAAGATTTTGTATTGTTGGAGGGGAGGGGAGCTAAGTCCCCCTGAAATTTGAATTTACTGATAAAATATCATTTATCTGGAAATAAATTCAGTAAACTATACTCACATTGAAAATAGAAATATCCATTGTTTCAGAGTTAATAAAATCCAGTGTACTATGATCGATATGTTAAAACATAATGAAAATTAAATTCTAATGCATGGCCATTTTATACGATATTTCAAGGACGAAAAAAACGGATGTTACCTCGAAAAACCACTATGGTTGAGTTACATAATTTTGTGCATGCCCCCAAAACATGTTTGACTACTTTATAACATACCAGTTTTTTTTAAGAATGTACACGTGAACTTATGACGTACATTCATTGTGCAATTGACAACAATAACAGAAAAAAAACCTGTTTGCTTTAAATTATATTATTACGACCAAACTCTCAAAACATGTTTGACTACATTATACACCACCAAGTTTAAAAAACCTCGACTTCAGTTTCATAACATGCATTATATTAATGTCTCAGGCATGGGTTTTCCTTGCGCAATTCAATGTATATTTTCATGTACCCCTGAAAATAACAGCAATTTCAATGTTTATTTTCATGTGTAATTGAAAGTGCCTAATAGGTAACTACTGTCGTTTGAATTTACATAAGTAAACATTAGACCACACAATTGAGGGATGGGTGACTCAAGGTACACATTGGTGACTCAAGGTACACGCGGGGGTTCCCTATTGGACTAGTGTCTTGGAAAATACTTTGAGAGAGGACATGCTTTTTGTATTTGTCTCTTTCCCAACTCAATGTTGGACTCGGAGATGTTCCGTAGGAATTATCCGGGGGTGATTTTCGGGTTTGTATTTCCGGAAAAAAGTTTCACGGGAAAGGGTATTTCTGGGATGATGAAAAAACCGACTAGAGATTTAAGCAATTTCAAATGAAAGCAAATTAAGGAGATTTTTTCAGGTTCAGTCGTCCACTAAAAATTTATCGGGAAAGGGAGGGGGGTTTTCAGCAAGGATAGAATTGTCCGGAGGGAATTTTATGGGGTGTGTGCGTTTTATGTGGGAGAAAATTTTACGGAGAAGTTTCCAGTGAGGAAAACTGTCGGGGAAAATTTCGAGGGAATTTTTCATAGAGGGTAACCCAGATTTGCCACTATTAGCAGTGAAGCCTCAATAGTTTTAAAAGCAGCCATAGTCACTACTCTTTTCTTCTTAACCGTTAATTGTGAAAAAGATTAACGGCGATTCCCTCAAGGTGTATTATTACCGCTTGTTTGTTACGTAATACTATACTGCACCCTTAGGTTACGCAGTAGGAGATTGTTTATCTATGTTAAAGACGGTGTAATCTCACGTAACTTGTTACAGTTCAGGGACCGCTAGTCAAGCAAGGTGTTTTTTGCATAATAGGGAGTGTTTGTTTACTTATACAACTTTTTTCCTTAAGATTTAGGTTCTTGTTACGTAATCTCACGTAACCTGTTAGAGTTCCAGGACCGTTATCAAGCACGGTGTTTGTTGCGTAATAGGCAGTGTTTGGTTATTTATGCAAATGTTTTCCTCAAGATGCAGGTATTTGTTACTTGTTCTCCCGGGAATTTTTAGAGTTCAGGGTACACTAGTATAGCGGGGAAGCCTCGGTTATAAAAAAATTGATCTTTGTCCAATACTTACATGCGAAGATTATACGTTGAGAATTTAATGCAATTACTTTGGATCGTGATTAATTTTATTCTCTCAACATCTTCCTTGGACTCTGCTGGTAAAGAAACATTCAAACAATGCCATTGCCAAAAAGTCTAATGAGGTCAGTTACTAGGTTATCCTTAATAGTCATGAATTAGTTCAAAATCATATTCTTTATGGGAACGAATCGGAGACACAAGACTGTGTCTGGGATATACTAGCAAAGACTTAATCAACTAAAAAATACAAGAAATTTATCAGATACTTACATAGAGAAGACAGGAGTACACTCAATACAAATAACGAGGCAATGCTTCAAACATATGAAAGTCAATAGGTCAGCACTCACGCATATTGAGTTTAATTAAGTACGAATACAACATTAGTCTGGTCTAAGCACCTACGTGCTAACTATCGCCTCAATAGGCTAGACAAGATTTAAGTCTATGGGTCATCAAGACCAAGTTTTTCACAAATGATTCATAGTATAAGACTAGCTCTTGCACGAGTCACTCACAAAATTATACTGACTCTCTAGCAAGACAACTTCAAGACTAAGATCCTTCATGAGCCAATGATAATACATGACAAATTTAAAACACTAATTCTTCATTGGTATACTGCTCCTGATTTCTCTCTGGGATTTTCTCCTAAACTCTTGTATAGGTCTTTGGCCTTTGCCAAAGACTGTCCTGCACCTGGGCTAGCAAACTAGTCATTATTTATATTGTAATTCAATTGTTAATGTCCTACTTTGCATAGTTTAATTTTACAGAAGCCTTATACCAAATATTTTTATTATGCAAAACATTACAATTTTCTATATTTCCTTCAGAGTTTCCCATTGCTTTAAGACCGGTGGTTTTTTTATATTAACGATACTTTGGGTGTCAATTGGCTAACGTTGTCTGTACATAGAAAACATTGTTTAATTAATAGTGCCATAAATTTTCTGTCTACAATTTAAGACATATATTAAAAAAGTTCAAACTCTTCGTTTCCCGTTAATAGCGCAATAATTTTCTAAGCGATATTTTTGACATTCTAACTATCTTAGCCGACACTCAAAGGAAATCACGACTTGTTTAACTAGTCACTACTTTCCTGAATTCTTTAATTAGGCTTATTCTGCTATATGGTTATTCTGACAAGCCGTCACTAAGTTCATTTAAAATACGATCGATGTTTTCTTAACTAGGAAAAAGGGGGTTTTATATATTTTTTCATTTATAAATACAATACAAATTTTCCTTCCCATCGTTCAATGGTGTCCCCATAATTGTTTCTATCCTTGAAATTTTTTGTGTTTCTTTTTATGCTTAATTTTACTAATTCAAAGACTTTTTATGCAACTACTATATGTTAGACACTCCTGACTAATTCGTGGTACTAATGTTTGCATTATATTACTTAAAGTCCCTTCACCAAACGAATGCTCGTCTACTAGTTATATTGCTAGCATTTATATGATTGAGGTTTAAACATGTTCTACCTTCACCTAACACTAAATTGATACCTTCATTTTACATTAACTTATGGAATATGACAGTAACCTCAAAACAGTAAACTCTGTATACGTAAGCGACAACACTTATAAGGGCGAATGAACATACATGATAATAAGTTTTAACATAACCACAGGTAAATAACACCCAAAACATCAGCTTGTTTATCTCACAACTTTTGTCAATAGCATTTATTAGTTTTGTTAATTGATATATGTAATTTTACATCTATTCCAAAATTCTACGTGTCTCCATAGTACTCACATGTTTGGTAATTCACTGGGGTAGTTGTTCTTCCATGTAAATGATAATTGTTTGTAAACCCAATAAGGCATTGTTCCAATTCATGCAGAAATCTTGAGGGTGATCTGTTATATTTCATACTGTATACATGGGATATATTCCACGTTTCATTATTTTAATTTTATCAAACTCATCAATAAAGATAAAGTGCATAGGGGTAAGGTATTTCCCTTAAAGTTTGTATTAGTTCTGTATTAGTAATCATGTAATTTCTTAGTTCATTTTCCCCATATACATTGAATTTGCATTTTTTATACTGACAATGGATAGGTTTAATCTTCATTAGCAGAGTCACAAAATTGATTCTTGAGGTTGAATTGAGACTTCATTCAAAAGTTTTTTTTGATATGATCACGCAGTTTTACGACTTGCCTGTCGTTGGGGTTTGTTTCTGGGGTTACATGCCTCCGGATTGTGGTAGATGTGGCCCTGTCTTGAGATTGGCCATCTAGGACTTCATTGGTGTTGTGAATGCTCCTCGTTCGTTGACAATTTGTGATAATAGATGCTACTTGGTTTTATCGGAACTAGATGGCTCGTTTGTGGCAAACAGCTTCTCTTGGGGTGTGCTAGTTCCTAGAATAGAAAATTCTAGTCAGAATCACATGTTCTATATAATCAGTAGGCCACAATACGTAAAAGCAATAATACATACCATAGATTGGCTTACTTAATAGCAATCACTATCAGGTAAATCATTATTAATCCGTAGCGGGCAAGTAAAACGATAATATCAAAATGGTTAGTACTATATTGCATATGAGAGAAAATTAACATGCACTTAAGCCTAGCATTAAACTGCTTAGCTAAGTATGAGGTTGACTACTTGGTGAAGTTTGAAATCTAAATTTACTTTTATATTTCTTGCCTTTTTATTGCGGGTGTACAACTGTGTTGTTTAAGAAATGTGTATTCAGCGCCATAGCCGCGCATTTGCATATAAATAATGTTTATACAGATGGGGACCGGACATGGCATGTGCAGGTGAGGACTTGTATTTTCACTTTTGTTAGAAAGTCCTCCCATTTACTTTGGCTTAAGTATTTTTTGAGGGTTCAATGTTTAAATGCTGCATTTCAGTTGGTTCAGTATGATCGTCTTTTGGACTTCTTTTTCGTGATCTCAGGATCCTTCCATAATCAGGGGTAAACAACACCCTTATGGTTAGAAAACCAAAGAGACTAAACATATACTATTGCTACTACTACTACTACTACTACTAACAACTCACCGAAGCACCCAGCCACCTGAGGCCAAAACAGCCACGCACGCTCCTCCTCCATCCCAATCTGTTCAAAGCCTCCCTTTTTACACCTGCCCATGAAGTTCCCATTTCCTAAAATATTCCACCAGAATTTTGATGAAAATATTCCGTACCTACTTTTCACATACAACAATTTTTGGTCTTTGTTTGTCAGTAGGTGGATTTGGGAATCTAACACCTCTTTTATTTTCGCAAGGGGCAGGGTTCGTTAACTTTTTTCAATATTCGTCCAGATCGATTTGCTTAATTCCTCATTATCAATACTTGGAACCGTGCACTATAAGTTAATTCTTTGGATATTAGTTATTTTTTTGCTTATTATATTTGTACTTGTGTTAATAAACAGTATCTGTACTGTCGTTTCTTTGGTTACTAGGCGACAACCTTGTTTTATTGTTATGGTCCCAACAGCTTGTAATAATAATTCAGTACCGTAACTTCGATCAATTGTTCCGTGTTATTATAACAGAATATGGCTTCTACGATTTCTGTCAGGACAAAAAATAACCAGAGACCGTTTCTAGGATACATAAAAAATTTTCTTTTTGTACCTCTGATTAAAATTTTACATGTATTTAGGATTTCCTCTTGTTGGGATTCATTCAAAAATTTATGTAACTTTCAAGATCCTAGTTAAACAAGTAATGTTAAGTGGCATACTAAGTTCTTGAATGATACGTATTTTTTCAGGTTTTTTGGATTAGCCAAGACATATTTTATTCTATCCTGATCACCGACTAAATATTCTGCCACGGTTAAAATAATCACAAACGAATTTGTTTTCTTTGTATTAGTTGGAAACTTAGAAAATTTATATAAATCATATATGGATTGCTGGTTTGTCACTGGGATTTTTACTACTATAAACAGTAGTTCATTTATTTCTGTGATGTGGGACCAAAGTTCTGGTGTATTTTATCTAATCTAGTATGCTTTTTAGATTAATAGGAACTACTAGATCGTATGATAAAATTCCTCCGGTAAGAGCAAATAATGCAAACTCGAATTTAATAACGTCCAGATTCAATAAGGACATCGTAATTATATCAAGTGAAACCTCAGTATTACTCGATCAACTTTATTTCCCAAGTAATTCATTACATTCACCGTTTTCGGTATTTTTTTATATTGCTTTGAATTTATCTTTTTGGTAGTTAATTAGCTTGTATTTTTCAAACACGTAGAGCGTTATTTACACGTAGAGCATTCGTAGCGTTATTTATTTTTTTGAAATTTTCCCTTGGGATATTCATGTCGTCTTCCGTTGACAGCCCAAATAGGTGGGACCCGAGTTCCCCATTGGGAATTCAACTAGTGGATCAACGGTGTCTGCTTCTTCAAAAGAATGCCTCAAATATTCTTGTATTATTTTGTTTTAATCGTCATATCTCTCTATCTAATAATTCAAACAGGGCTTGCAATTTTTGTCGATATATTAGTAGAAAGGTTTGGTGCGTTGATACTCTCGAGGCATTTTTTCATTTAGCTCTGGTAGAGGTTCAAAATCTTTTTTGGTAGCTCATCGGCCATGGCTAGCTTCGCGCTCGATTTCTTGTCGTCTATTATCCAGCACTCCTTGTAGAAGTATTCATAATGAAAGGATGCTTTTACTGTTTTATTAGAATCAATGCCATTAACTACATCGACCATTGGGATTTTCCCTCTTTGTTTTGTTAGTATTTTTCCAAAGGAATTGATTTCTGTTAGTTTTTAATACGTTATCCTCACCCATGTTGTAAATTTGGCTGGTTCTCGGTGAGTTATTGTGATAGCGGTCTGTGGTAGTTCTTCGTTGAGTTTGATTAGATGTGGGATGGTGTTTGTGGTAGTTCCCAATATTTTTAATTGTAAATCTTTTCGGTCGGGCTTGTTTCGGTTCATTCACTTAAAATTTCTGGTGTTGTTTCTATCGTCACGCGTTCGCTATCTAATTTGATTTCAACTGGTTTAGTGCTATGCATTTTGAGTTTTGGCTTATTTTGGGATTTATGTATAATAATTTTGTTTCTTATTCTAGATGGTGCATTTTTGGTGATATTGGCTGAGGTTTCGTCTCGCCACCATCCCCTGAGGAAAGTTCATATGCTTGGTAACGCATTAAACATAGCGTAGTTTCCATCACAGAGTTTCTTTTCCTGGTAATAGGTTCATGGGGGTTTTCATTATATTTCAGTAGCGCAAAGTCGCCTGGGGAGCTTTCGAATCCATTTATTGACCTTTTTTCTATTTTCTCATGCGTTGCTCCCTAAGGCCACATCAAAATCTGTCATTTTCTTATGGAAATCATCAATTATATATTTTGACTTTAGTTTTGGGACAGTGGGGAGAAAATTTCTTTTTTCTCCTTATTCTGTAAGTTTTTACTAGATTGTAAACCTTTATCTGATCTTAAGAATTGAAATATGGATTCCATAAGTTCGTCAGTATTTTTCTCCAGTCTCATCACTTGCTAAAAATAATATTTCGAACGGTTTGGTGTCTAATTTCTTAAATATCTTCCATGTCTTATGGCTAGCTAGTAGTGAGTTTTCATTCTTAAATATTATTCCATGCCTTACGATAGCTTGAGTTGCTGCGTAAGCAATGAAAGTTATCATCAAAATTGTTAGATGCATCAGTATAGTTTTTTTCTACAATTAATGTTATTATTAGTTGAGAACCTTATATGGCTAAAATATATTATTTTTCAGTAAACTTTATTATGGCTATTTTAATTGTCTTTTGTTTATTTAGCTATCATAAGTTCGATAAGACTCAAAATGGATACACTGATTTTTGCATACAAATTATTTGTAACGAAATCTAGGTTCTATTTCACGAAAGTAAATTAGTATGAAATTGTAGTATTTACAAGGGTGTTTAATTTGTATTGGTTCGATTTTTTTTCTAAACATTTTTTTGTATTCGAGGATAGTTATTAGTTTAATCCTACGTATCATTTCCAATTTACAATGTAGTTACAAGAGTAATAGCATATTATTATTCCACCAGGCACTACTATAATTGCTTGTGGTAGTGTTAGTGTCATCTATATAGTTTCTTTTCCTTTTTTCCTTTTTTTGTATAACAGGGATTTCATTTTTTTTAACGTTTTTTTACTGTATGTTAGGCACTGACTTGAGTTATTCAATAAGACGCATGTAAAATTTTGATGCATTAAAAGGAATACTCGGTTTATCTCACGGTCATCCGTAATTACTTTTAATATGGGTTTGTCCCCGGGTTGTATGGCGTATACTTTAAACAATAATATATTTGCGCTCATAAATTTCAATCCAAAAATTACATTTTCTCGACCTTATTGGTTGGTTCTTAAATGCATCAAATATACTAATAACTGGTTGGGAATGGGAAGAGTGCTCAATGTGGTTGCAATATCGCTTTTTTGCATGCTTTCCCGAATGACTTTGTGGCACCATTCAGCTAGTGAAAAGGCATTTCTTATGCTTTCTACGACGGTTTCTGCGATATAATCATATAGATTCAGATGGTTATACAAACTTCTATGCATAACCGTTTCATATAGCTTTGAAAACAAAGAACACATCAAAATCGGTGTCCAGTTCAAAGGATCTGTCTTCAGACATCATTTATGCAAAGAGATAACCCTAGCCTCTCTTAATCGTGAAGGAAAATCACAATTTTTCAGTGATAAGTTAATCAAATATACTAGGCAGGGCAACAAACATACCATTAATGATTTAAATGTTTTCAGATTGAGACGATCACTCGCAGACGAATTTGACTTCATAAATCCTATTATTTGTTTCATCTCCTCTAGATTAGTTTCAGCAATGTTCATATTTATCCTTATATCTCTTTTATCTTTAATAGGTTCAGCCATTTTACTGCTATCAATATAAATATTATGAATAAAATGTTTCTTGATCTGTTTATTGTGGTTTCTGGCTTTGAAGTCAGAGGCAACGCTATAGCGTTGCCTCTAGTAAAGGCCATGCGGCTCCAATGTTTTATTATTTATTTATTATTTTTTCTCCAGAAGCACTTCATATGGAAGAGTTTGTCGTATAAACTTAAAAGGGGGATCATTCACTTGGAAATTGAGAGTTCTAGTACCCTTTTTAAGGCTCAGAAGTTATTGGAAGGCAGCTAACACCCCTTCCACGCCCATCATTTCCCGAAACGCATCCAATAAAAATTTTGAGATAGCTATTTTGTTCTAAGTAGTTGATTTCGAGATAGAAATTATGTTTTTGAGGAGGATACTCCACCCACAGCCCCAAGCCAAGGGTTGTAAACAATGCTCGGGGGCATATAAGGTTTTTTAGAAAGCTTTGTCGTAGAAACTTAAAAAAGGGCTAATTCGATTCGAACTTCAAAAGACTAGTGCCCTTTTTAATAGTCGAAAGTGACTGGAAGGCAACTAACCCACTCTCAAAACCATCTTTTCCCAAAACACATTCAATCAAAATTTTGAGGTAGCCCTTTTGTTCAACGTAGTTGAAAATTCTATAAATTAGGTGTTTGAGGATGAGCCCCCCCCCCTTCACAGCCCTCCGGGAATGGGTTTTAAGTTACGCCCTGGGGGCAACATATAAGGTTTTTATAGTTTCTATGTTGTCGTAGAAACTTCAAAAAAGGTTCATTCGATTGGAAATTAAAATGGCCAGCGCCCTTTTTAATAGTCGAATGTGATTGGAAGGCAACTAACACCCCTTCCACGCCCACCATTTCCCCAAACACGTCCAATCAAAATTTTGAGATAGCCATTTTGTTCAACATAGTTGAAAGTTCCGGAAATTCTATCTTTGAGCAGGAAAATCCCCCCAGAGTTTTCAGGGCCTTGAAAGTAGAGGTGACCCTAAAGCTCCGACGAGTACACCATATATGGGCATAGAACCACGTGGTTTATGGTTTTTGTCAGTGAGAATTTGAAAAACAGGAATTTTGTCACATTTATGGATGGTTTTATGGACTTTGTCAGTGAGTGTGAAAAAACAGGAACTTCGTCACATTTATGTCTGTTTTCATGGATGGTTATGTGTGTTGGTCAATTTATTTGATGTTTTTATGGTCTTTGTCAGTGAGAATGGAAAAACAGGAACTTTGTCACTTTCATGGACTATAGAGTCATTAGGGAGAACACGTGGTTAATGGGGTCAATGTTATTGTTGTTGTTTCGGGCACGCGATAGAGTCATTAGGGAGAACACGTGGTTAATGGGGTCAATGTTGTTGTTGTTGTTTTGGGCACGTGATAGAGTCATTAGGGAGAACACGTGGTTAATGGGGATCAATGTTATTGTTGTTGTTTTGGGCACGCTCTCAGCGAATGCCAAGGTCAATGTTGTTGTTTCCGTGCAAAGTTAATGACACTTCCTTCCTGTTGTTGTTAGATGCAAATGTTATGAGTTTCCGGGCAAAGTTAAATAATGTCTGACAGATGACGTCAAGTTAATTAATGTCTTTGGATTTCTACCAAGAGAAAGTTTCCGAGGCAAAGTTTAGATCACACATGATGTCATGATTGATTGAATTGTCTCCGGCGCGAAGTTTATTAATGTCTGGAGTTCTTCCAGAAGAATCGTTTCCGAGCAAATGTTTTGATCTTAGCGC
>JAQQPU010007020.1:13755-25349 GCA_029168905.1 Artemia sp. Kazakhstan ARC1039
ATTTTTTGTGCCCGTTTTAAGAGTCAAAAATGATCAGTGGTCAACATACCCTATCCTCGTGCTCTTTTTTCTCCAAATGCATCTGACTAAAATTTTAAAATACCTATTTTGTTCAAAAATCTTCCATAGCCCGAAGGCAGGGGCTGTAACATACACAAGTTGCCCATTGTTTGCACATAAGATTTTTGTCGAAGGAGTTGTCGTATTAGCTTTGGAGGGAGCTCATCCGATTGGAAATTGAAACTCCTAGTTCTTTTTTAAAGAGTCAAAAGGGATCAAAGGGCCCCTCACCCGTTTTTTTCCAAAGGCATCTGGTCATAATTTTGAGATATCCATTGAGTTCAAAATAGTCAAAAGGCCAAAAAACTATGCTTCCGGGGATGACCCCCCTCCCAGTCCCAGGAGTGAAGGTTGTGAGTTATTACACATTGCTTTTTTGTACTTTGATACTTGGATGTACTGATTTACGGGGCAACTTTGATTTATGGGGCAAGGGCTGTAAGTTATGCAAGTCACTTAATGTTACTTTGATACTTTTTTTTTACTTTGATACGTTCTTTACTTTGTCACTTTGTTACTTTGATATTGTTACTTTGATGGTGGTTTGGATACTTTGTTTAATCTTTTGTAGAAAAAAAAAATTATTTTAAAATAGGAAATTCTGAAAAAAAAATTAAACTTTGGCTATTAAAAACGAACAGAAATTAATTTAGAAAAACTTTCCGAAAAAGAAGTTTTTCACGGAAAAGTAAAGATTATATTAAACTTAAAATCAGAAGAAATAAAAACATAGATTAACTCATACTCAAAACGACCAGAAATTACTCTTAAGGAATAAATACAACCCAAAACAGACAGAAAATAAATAAAGAATCATAGCAAACAAACGTACAAAAAGTATTAATGTAAATAGATAAATAAATCTTAAAACGAGCCTAACTTAAATTGAATATGCCAATCTAGCTTAAAACGAACAAAAATCGCTACAAACTTGAGTTTGGTCTTTGCCCCCTTTTCTAACTGTAAAAATCTAAAGCCTACTGCCTCATTGGTGCTTTACTGAAAACTGAGCAGTCTTGGAAAGAACTAGTAAAATAAATTGAATAGTTTATGTATAACGATATTAATGACTGAAAGATCTTCAGTTCGAGATTTATTTCACTATAATTTTTGTTTTATTTTCAATGTTGTAATAAGTACAAAATAAAATATTTGTAATGTACTTCGTTTTCAGTAAAGCGTTAATTACGCAATAGGCCTTAGACTTTTACAGTTAGGGGAGCGGGTGGTAGCCTTAGTCTTGTTTGTAGTGGAAAGTATATGTGTCTTGAAGAGTCTTGGAAGTAATTAATAAAAATTAAACTGAATATTTGAAATATAATTAAATTAAGTACTGAAAGATCATCAGCTCAAGATTTTATTTCGCTGTAATTTTTATTTTATTTTCAATGTTGTACTAAGTACAAAGGAAATATTTGTAATATAATTCATTTTCAGTAAAGCGCCAATTACGCAGTAGGCCTTAGACTTTTAAAGTTAGGGAAGCGGGCAGTAGCGAAACTCTCGTTTGAGGTGAAAACTATAGCCTATGTGTCTTGACGAGTATTGGAAAGAATTAATAAAATTAAACTGAATATTTGACTTATAATAATATTATTTGATGAAAGCTCATCAGTTCAGGATTCTTTTTTCATTGTAATTTTCATTTTATTTTCAATGTTATACTAAGCACAAAAGAAAATATTTGTAATATAATTTGTTTTCAAAAAATTGCCAGTGATGCAGTAGGCATTAGATTTTTACAGTTAGGGAGGGGGGCAGAAAATATTAGCAATATACTTCGTTTTCAGTAAAGTATCAGTTAAGCAGTAGGCCTTAAACTTTTACAGTTAGGAAAGTGGGCGGCAGCCAAACTCTGGTTTGTAGTGATTTTTTTTTTGTTTTAAGCTTGATTTAGCTTATTCAATTCAAATTTTTCTTGTTTGAAGATTTATTTATTCATTTATTAGGGGTTGGTAGCATTAGTAGGGGTCGGTACCGTTTCTGATTCTGTTTCTGTTTTTTTTTTTTTACCGTTTTCTGTTTTGTTTTCTTTTTTAGAAATTGAAAAAAAAACAGAAAGCAGGTAGTCGTTTTTTCATTACTGTTTTTGTTTCTGTTTTCTTTTTTTCTTACCGTTTCTTACCGTTTCTTTGTTTCTTAGACCCATTTTTCTTAATTTTCCGTGATCTGGTTGTGAATAGGATCATTTCATATTCTTGCCAACTTTTATTAGATTTGGATTCTTGCCTTATAGGGTGTAATCCTGTCTTCAATTGTTCTGAAGATCATATTTACCACTGCGAAAATTAATCCCACATTAAAGCCGGTGATAGTTGCTCGGAATTAAATGATCCGGACCTTAACAGCGAAAGTTAGAACCCAGTACCAATACAAAGAAGAGTTTACACTGAAGTATTAACGCTGGAAGAAGCACTGGTAAAAACTACCAAAGTTTTTTTAGGATCCTGAAAGGGTCTTCCAAATCCCATAGCCTTTTTGAAGCTATTTGCAAGACATATAATCTAAGTCCGTCCATTACAAAGGACATTAATGTTGGATGGAACAGCACCATTACCATGATAGAAATGTATTGTACCCGAAAAAATCCATTGCGAAACTTATTCAACTGAAACCTTCGTGACGCTAAAATCAGAACTTCTCTTCACTTCACAGTGAAGAGAATTTCACAGTTCACAGTCCATTGTAAAAGGTCCATTTAAAGAAGGTCAATTGAGTGGTCCATTGTAAAATCTTTCATTAAGATTCTTCGACCATTCAAACAGGCAAAGGAGATAATTGGGGGGGGGGTAAAATTATGTTTTGGCAAGCAAAGTTGTGCTGATCGTTAAAGGAATTCAATGTTTTGTCAGGCACCGGATAGTAGTGCTATGCCTGAGTCAGTCGTCGGAAGGAAGTATTGGCTATTTAGCCCAGGAGATATTTTTGTTACCAGTCCTAGGTCTCATATACTACTCTTCACAAGAGCTGCTTGTTTTACCCTGCAATTTACGAAAAAATTAGCGATATAGACAGAAATTTAGCTTGTCAGTCCGTCTCCCAGTTTCTCTAGCACTTCCTTTTCTAGCAGAGAAGCACAGAAGAAGTCGCTCAAATCTAATTGAAATATTCTTCGATCTTTCCCAAATGGCGTTGTTCCGATCAAGGCCGAGACTTCCCAAAATGTATCACTGACTGCAAATCAAGAAGACAGCTTGTTTGCTAATTTTCTCTATACTATTGAGCTGCGGGTGAATTCTTTAAGACAAAATGATAATAATATAAGCACTGCCCGCATAGCAGCAAATATTATTAGGACATATGAGAAGAGTTCCAGTCTTCCTGAACGAGAAACAAAGATCAGGAAAATATAAATTTGATTCCCTAGTATTTTGAAATAAACTACTTTTGCATTTACTAGGAGTTAAGTGAAATTGCATGCATGCATCTAGCAATGCCTGGAAAAAACGGAAATATCTGTTAAACGGCCTTTTTTTTTTTACTAAAACAGGCCGTTTCTGTTTTTTGGTAAAAAATGAAAAAAAAGAAACGAAGTTCCGTTTTTTTTTCTCCGTTTCTATTTCCGTTTGATTTTTTATTTGCCCTTTTCACCGTTTCTGTTTTAGCCCAAAACAGAAACTGTGCCGATCCCTAATCTGCAGTGTGTTTCTTTGCTTGGGTTCTTTATTTAATTTTTTATATGTTTGTTTTGGGTTTCATTTATTCTTTAATAGTAATTTCTGGTCATTTCGAGCTTGAATTATTATAGGTTTTTATTTTGGCTGACTTCAAGTTTTTTTTTTAGAAAGAGAATTTATTAAAAAAAACAAAAGCTATATAAAAAAGGGAAAATTTGCCAAAGACCCTTATGGCTTGAGCGGCCAATCTCAAAGCTCCAAAACAAATCACTCATCAATGGATTCCCCTAAAAAAAGAAAAACAAAAACAAGCAAAAAAAAAATCACGACCTGAGAACCTGTACTATACTAATGTAATATAACAACACTATTATATACTATTTCCCTACTCTATCTATAAAAAAAATCATAAATGCCAAAACAATGTATTATTTTTTTTCCATACCAGGGCAATTCGTATCGAAGGAGTTAACTCATCCAATCAAAATTTTGAAATAGTCATTTTGTTCGGCGTAGTTGATTTCCAGATAGAAATTATGTTTTTGAGGAGGACACTCCCACCACAGCCTTCAGGGCAAGGGTTGTAAGTTCTGCCCTGGGGGCATATAAGGTTTTTGTTGAAAGCTTTGTCGTAGAAAATTGAAAAAAAGTGCATTCGATTGAAAATTCAAAGGGCTAGTGTCCTTTTTAAATGTCGAAAGTGATTAAAGGGCAACTAAACCCCTCTCACACCCACCTTTTCCCCAAAAACATCCAATCAAAATTTTTAGATAGCGATTTTGTTCAACTCAAAACCGCCAAAGTACTCGTGGCAAGGGCTGTACGTTATTGCAAGTTAAAATTGTTGAAATTTTAGGATCTTATAGAAAAGATGGTCTTACAAATTTTGGAGAAGGCTCATTCGATTGGAAAATGAAATTTAAAGTTCAGTTTTGCAAAATCAAAGGTAATCAGAAGATGATCATTCTCTTCCTCTTAACCACCATTCCCCCCCCCCCCCCTCCCCAAATACTTCCATTCATTTTTTTTTTAATAGTCTAAAGGTCGAATAACCATGCTTCTGGGAACAACAACCCCGCCAGAAGCTCCTGGAGCATGGGCTGTAAGATAAGCTAGTTACTCACTGTTAAAACATAAGGTTCTTATGGAAAAGATTTTTGTATGAACTCGGGGGGGGGGGTGTTAATTTGATTAGAAATTCAAAGTACCAGTACGCTTTTTAAGACTTAAAAGTGATCGAAGGGCTTCCACCTCCAGCCTCTTTTCTCCTCAAATGAATCCGATCGATAATTTTGAGATGACCATTTTATTTAAAACAGATCAATGGTTAAAAACTATGCCTCCATGATTCACAACCGTAGCCCGTGGCGAGAGGGCTGTAAGTTATTGAAGTTACCTATTGTTAAAATACAAGGTGTTTTTTCACGAAAAGAGGGTATGTTTGATCCTATAAATAATTAAATAAAAAAAACAAGTTTTTTAAACTGAAAGTAAGGAGCGACATTAAAACTTAAAACGAACAGAAATTATTCCGTATATGAAAGGGGCTGTCCCCTCCTCAACGCTTCGCTCTTTACGCTAAAGTTTTTTATTGTTTTAAAAAATAAAGTTATGAGACAAAGTCAAACTTTAGCGTAAAGAGCGAGGCGTTGAGGAGGGGACAGCCCCTTTCATATACGGAATAATTTCTGTTCGTTTTAATTTTTAATGTCGCTCCTTACTTTCAGTTTAAAAAACTTGTTTTTTTTTATTTAATTTCTGATCGTTTTTTAGTTAATGCAACTTTTATTTTGGCTCACCGTCATTGAATAAGTAAACAAAATTTGCATAAAAATTTTACTTTTCTTTTGCTAAATGGATGTCTCTAAATTTGGTTATGACGTAATTTACAAATTAACTTACGTAACTAACTTCTATATTCGTATATTTTTCTTCTAGCAAAAAATACAAAGTTGCAGATTTTTGCAGATATGAGCTTGAAACCTACGTAATAGGGTCTTCTGATACGCTGAATCTGACGGTGTGATTTTCATTAAAATTCTTTCACTTGTAGGGGATGTTTCCCCCTTCTTTAAAAAATCGGGTAAATTTTCTCAGGCTCGTAACCTTTGATGAGTAATACTAAACTTAATAAAATTTATATATTTAGAATCAGCATTATAAATTCATTCTTTTGATACATTTATTGACATCAAAATTCCGTTTTTAAAAGTTTCGATCACTATTGAGCCGTATCGCTTGTTTTTTTATTGTTTTTTTTATTACGTATATGTTATTACGTATATGAGGGGGTTCTCCCCTTAGTCAATACCTCGCTCTTTACGTTAAAAGTTAAAAACAAATTTAATTCACAAACCCCTGAATCACAAAGGCCGTTTAGTTAGAATAGATAGCTCTTTTGAAAGCACTAAAAAAAACTGTAGCGTAAAGAGCGAGGTACTGACTTGGGGGAGAACCCCCTCATATACGTTATAATTTCTGTTCGTTTTAAGTTCTAATGTTGCTTCTTATTTTCAGTTGAAAAAAACTTGTTTTTTTTAATTTAATTTCTGATCGTTTTTTAAATAATGCTTGGAAATCCGGCGCCCCCTTCATAGAAATTTCCCCTAAGCCAAAGAAACTACCTCCACGGAAAGATTCTCCCGAGTAACCCCCTCCTCCAGCCCCATCCTCCAGAAAAAAAAATCCTTCCTGAAAATGTCTGTATACTTCCCAATAACCAATAAATAATGCTGGCAAGTCCGGCGCCCCCTTCATGGCAATTTCCCTTCCCCCATGAAAACTTCCTTCATCGACAGATCCTCCAACATAACCCCCGGACCCCCCCCCCCCTCACTACCAGAAAAAAAACCTCCTGAAAACGTCTGTATACTTCCCAATAACCAATACTATATGTTAACATTGGGTAAAGTTCATAACTTTTAGCCCTCCCCCCGGGGACTTCGGGGGATTAAATCATCCTAAAAGACATATTTATCATATTTTTGACCATGCTGAACAAAATGGCTATCTCAAAATTTTGATCGGATGACTTTGGGAAAACATGAGCGTGGGAGGGGGCCTAGTTGCCCTCCATTTTTTTTGGTCACTTAAAAAGGGCACTAGAAATTTTAATTTCCGTTCCAATGAGCCTTCCCACGATATTCTAGGACCACTGGGTCGATACGATCACCCCTGGAAAAAAAATAAAATAAAATAAAATAAAAAAAAAACACGCATCCGTGATCTTTCTTCTGGCAAAAAATGCAAAATTCCATATTTTTGTAGATAGGAGCTTGAAACCTCTATAGTAGGGTTCTCTGATACGCTAAATATGATGGTGCGATTTTCATTAAGGTTCTATTTCTTTTAGGGGGTCTTTCCCCCTATTTTTGAAAACCAGCCAAATTTTCTCAGGCGCGTAACTTTTGATGGGTAGCACTAAACTTGATGAAAGTTATATATTTGAAATCAGCATTGAAATCTCATTCTTTTGATGTATCTATTGGTATCAAAAACCCGTTTTCTAGAGTTTCGGTTACCATTGAGCCGAGTTCATTACCACGAATTGTTTGAAAAAAGCATGGAGAATTAAGGCCAAACCTTAGGGAAATTTCAAGAAGAATGCCAAACACAATCAAAAGATATCTTTTCCTTTATTGGTTGTGAAAAGGAAATATCAGCAATATATCTAAAATGGCTAATGGTATCAGCCGTCACTTCGTTCGAAAAATGTTTGGGAGCATCTTAAACTAAATCAAAAGGTACTTTTGCATCCTGTTTTACAAAACGACGTATTCGCAATGTGTCCAGATCAGCTGAGGGTATAAACCTGAGGGTATGAAGTTTAAACTTTCTGGGCATGTGAAAGAGATGTTGAAAAAAAAGCTGGAGTGCAACCAGTCCCCTCCCATATCCTTTTTACCTGCAATCTTCTCAAAGACATCTGATCAAAAATCGTTACCTAGATTCGCAAAGGTGAAATATTTTAAACACATATATTTATTACTTAACATCCAGAAAAATGTTTGGGAGCATCTTAAACTAAATCAAGAGGTACTTTGTGTTTCGAGTTTTACAAAACGACGTATTTGCAATGTGTTGAGAAGAGCTGAGGGTATAAACCTGAGGGTATGAAGTTTAGACTTTCTGGGCAAGTTGAAGAGATGTTGAAAAAAAGGCTGGAGTGCAACCAGTCACCTCCCATATCCTTTTTAGCTGCAATCTTCTCAAAGACATCTGATCAAAAATCGTTGTTTATTACTTAACATCCAGAAAGGTCTGATTCATCTGAAGAAAAGAAGAAAAAAAATCAGCTTTAATGGTTTGTGACATTAGGTCTTCTTATATTTTGCAAAAATAAAACAAAGCTTTCTTAAGAATGACCTTGACAGGCGGTTTATATCATGACTTCAAGAAAAAAACAATTCCAATAAGGTTGAACATGTAAAAATTCTAACTTGTGTTTTACCCAATAATATTGCCTCATATTTTTAGAATACTGAAAAACTGAGTTCAATGGCTCAGTTTTACGATGGTTCTGCTACAGGAGGGTTCAGTTTCAAGGTGGGTCAGTTGCACGGTAGTTCAGTTGCACGTGGTTCAGTTACTCTGTTCTTCAGTTGCCCCGGGGTGGAGTTAATTGGGGTTGAGTTGCATGGGGGTTTAGTTAAAAGGGTTCAGTTGTCTGGTGGTTCAGTTACACGAGGTTTCTATTGCACAGGGGTTCAGTTATACAGTGGCTCAGTTACACGGTGGTTTAGTTAGACGACGGTTCAGTTACAGGGATTCAATTGCTTGTGTTTCAGTTACATGGTGGTTCAGTTACACGCACACCATCAGATCCTGAAGCACTGCTCTTCATTGAAGACACTATATCAATCCCTTCTTGATCAGTCACTTTTGTAAGCCAAATGTTCATATTGCTTGAAGGGCCAAGAAACTGTTCAAAAGTTCCATCTTCAGGACAAAATTCAATAGATTTAATTTTAAAAAAATCATATTCTGTTTTTAATCAATAAGTTATATTTTTAATTAATTTGAGGAAAAATATATATTCGAATAAGACGGGGATAAAATATGAGTTTGCTTGAGTTTGAATGATTTTGGGACAGTGAAAAACATCGAAAAATCTATTAAATTGGGAAGAATACATAGAGAAGCTTTTTATAAGGAAAGAAAGGGGACGAGGGTGTAAACTATAATTGTAACTTTTTTCTGTTTTATTGTTTTGTTGTTAATGAATTGTTGTTTTGAGTTTTAAGAGTTGTATTGTCTGTGTTGTTATGATCCCGTTGCTTTATTCCATTGGATATCTATCTATCTCTTAAGATGCTATCTTGCCAATAGCAAAGAAGTTCAACTCAAGTGTCTATTTCCTTAGCCAACTATTTGACTTTTATGTTAAATGCTGATGAATACATGAAGTGGATGATGAATGCTGATGAATGATGAATACTGGAAAAAATTCAAATGAATTTACTGAAAAAAATTCAAATAAATTTACTGAAAAAAATATGCATTGTCAGTTTAATATACATATGTTGATATTTATTCTTTACAATATTAATCAATTTTTGATTTCTTAAAGTTATAAAAGTGAAAACATTTAAAAGAATTTTTCAATTAAGTACGAATTATATTCTGGCTTTTAGAAAGCATAGAGTTTAGAACCCTACTTGAAATTAATTTCTGCTCGTTTTGAGTTTGACTTATTTTAATTTCTGTTTGTTTTGGGTTTCATTTATTTATTGATACTGATTTGTGGTAGTTGTATGCTTGGTAGATTATTTGATTCTGTTTTTTTTTTCATTTTTGATTTAATATAGTTCTCTACTTTTTTTTGAAAAACTTATTTTGTGCAAAAAGTTTTTTTGATTAATTTTTGTTCGTTTTGTATTGACATAGTCTTTTTCAGGGAAAAAGACTGAGCCTCTTTTGAAGTTAAACAATTATCCCTTCCATAGAAACCTTAAATACACCCTCGGCATAACTTACAGCCCTTGCCCCTAATCTCTGGGGTTTGTTTCAACCCCAAAAGCCTTGTTATATGATATTTAGACTATTTTGAATAGAATGGTTATCTCAAAATTTCTATTTAACGCCTTTCAGGTCAGTACGACGTGTGGTGTAGAGAGGAGAGGGTAGCTGTCTTCCGATCACTTTGACTTTTAAAAAGAGCTCTAGAGCGTCTGCTTACCAATTCAATGGGCCCCCTTCGAAGTTTATATGACCAAACTTTCTATAAAAACCCTATATGTCCCCAGGGCATAACTTACAACCCCCCAGCCCTGAGGGCTGGGGGGATTTGTTATCCTCAAGGACTTAATTTCCAGTTTCTTCTGATAAGCTTAACCATATAGCTATATCAAAATTTTGATTGGAAGTGTTTGCGGAAAGGATAGGCGTGGAAGAGGACATTTGCCTTCTGATCTCTTTCTACTAATAAAAAAGGCACTAGTCCTCTCAATTTCTAAGTGAATGACTATTAATAAGGGTACTAGCCCTCTCAATTCCCAATTGAGCGAGTCCTTTTTTAAGTTTCTACCGATTACTTTGACTGTTAAAAAGGGCATTAGCCCTCTCAATTTCCAGTCAAAAGTTCCCTTTTTGAAGTTTTTACAACAACACTTTCTATAAGACATTATATGCCCCAAGGGCATAACTTACAACCTTAGCCCTGAGGGCTGTGGAGGGTTGTCATACTCAAATACATAATTTCCGGACCCTTCAACTACGTTCGACAAAATGGCTATATCAAAATGTTGATCGGAAGTGTTTGAGAAATGATGGGCCTGGGGTGGGGAATTCGCCCTCCGATCGATTTTGAATATTAATAAGGGCACTAGCCCTCTCAATTCCCAATCTAGTGAGTCCTTTTTTAAGTTTCTACGACAACACTGGCAAAGACCTAATTTCCAGAACTTTCAACTACGTTGAACAAAATGTCTACGTAAAAATTTTGATTGGATGTGTTTGGGGAAATGGTGGGAATAAGAGGAGCGTTAGTTGTCCTCCAATCGTTTTTGACTATTAAATAGGGCACTAGCCCTCTCAATTTCCAACTGAATGAGCCCTTCTTGTAGTTTCTACGACAATGCTTTCTATAAAACCTTATATGCCTCCAAGGCATAACTTACAACCCTTGCGCTGAGGGCTGTGGGAGAGTGTCATCCTCAAAGACATAATTTCCGGACTTTTCAACTAGGTTGAACAAAAAGGCTATCTCAAAATTTGTATTGGATGTTTTTGGAAGAATGGTGGGCGTGGGAGTGGTATTAGTTTTTCTCCAATCACTTTCGACTATTAAAAAGGGCACTAGCTCTTTGACGTTTCGAAGTTTTCGAAGTTTCTATTACGACGCTCTCAATAAAAATTAGAGGCCATTCTGATTGGCCTGATTGGACACTATAGCGACTCTACGAAAAAACTTTCTTGTACTCCACGGAAATTGTTTTATTTTTTCTATTTATGACATCACCGCTGCGAACTGTTTTATCTGAATTTGGGAAGTTTCTACATAGATTTCATCAAAATTTCACTTTGGATAGTTTTTCCTTTAAACACTATTTCAGGAAGTGTTTGGGAAATGATGGGCCTGGGGTGGGTAATTCGCCCTCCTATTGGTTTTAAATATTAATAAGGGCACTAGCCTTCTCATTTCCCAATTTAGTGAGTCCTTTTTTAAGTTTTACGACAACACTGGCAAAGACCTAATTTCCAGAACTTTCAACTACGTTGAACAAAATGTCTACCTAAAAATTTTGATTGGATGTGTTTGGGGAAATGGTGGGCATGAGAGGAGCGTTAGTTACACTCCAATCGTTTTTGACTATTAAATAGGGCACTAGCCCTTTCAATTTCCAACTGAATGAGCCCTTCTTGTAGTTTCTACGACAACGCTTTCTATAAAACCTTATTTTCCTCCAAGGCATAACC
>JAQQPU010007022.1:7543-23872 GCA_029168905.1 Artemia sp. Kazakhstan ARC1039
GGTTTGGGCATCTACCTTTCCGTCTGTTTTCAAATCTCTCCAAATACTTCAGAATAAAGCAATGAGGATTCTTTTTAATGTTGATTGCAGAACTTCAGTTAGACACCTATATGGGACTTCAGGAATTTTCTCTTTGGGCCAACTTCATTTAATTTCTATCTCTAGTATTTGTCACGATTATCAATATAGTAATTTACCTGTAAATTTCTCTGGCATTTTCTCAACTAATTCTCAATTTCATTATTATCCTACTACGCATCGTTCAGACTTTTCGTGCGAAATTCGCCCGACATCGAGAGCGGGATTCAGCATCCGTCACATTGGCCCAAAAATCTGGAACTCAATTCCTGCATCAGTTCGAGAATGCAGCAACAAGCGACATTTTCTAAGACTGGTGAAGAAATATCTTATGACATGCTAAGCATTTTGTTCATTAGGGTTTTGTTTTTCGTTGTTGTAAAATTTAGTTAGAAAATGGCTATGTATTTTCGCTGGCAATATTTTCAGCGCTAAAGTATGCCACCAGGCATGTGCGCTGTTTTGTGACATTTATTTATGTACGTGTTATAAATAAAAATATTCTACTCTACTCATATGTCAAATTAAAAAGACAATCGAAATAAGGACCATCCAACGCCGAATATTTTGGCAAATAGAGCAGTATCAAAAAGAGAAAATAGCAAATTTGGGCAAATACGTGGCTTCCACTTGACACCGACGACCTATTTTTTTCAATGAAATACAGTTGAGAATTTCTTAAACTAAAGAAAAAAGAAAACAGCGTTATTTTCCCCACTTGTTTTTGTCAAAATGGATCGAAAACTTTAGAAATAAATCTGGCTTTTACTTTTCTTTGGCAATCTTTACTTTTTTGTGGGAGGGGGAAAGGCCTAAATCATAATGGTTCCAAATTAAATAGTTTTTACATTCTCATAAGTGATTTTTATTAATATTTGTTGCATAGTTTAGGCCTGTATGGACTGTTAAGCCGTGTGAACTCTTTTGCATAGCATATGACTAGGAAGTAGTCATATAAAGTAGGGGTAAGTAGTCAATAACATATTTCAACACTAAAACATAACGAAAGTACGAAACGTCAATTTGGCTTTGAGCAATCCAGATAATAATATTTGATCTATAGTCTTCGACAATATATTTTTAATAGAACAATAAAAAAAAAACATACAAAAAAAACCCCACATAAATCAAATTATTTCAAAATCCCTTCAGTAAAGATTGAGCACTTGGGCTCATTTTTGCAATAATATTGGAATAAACACCAGGTTTGGCTTCATAGGCTTCTTTAAATAGATTGAAAAAAATTTCTTCTGCACAAACTTCAGGGTCGTCTGCGTGTTGTGTTGGTTGCAATTGTGTCATATACCACTCATCAGGCTCTGTTTCAGATTCGGATTGTTCAGACGAAACTTTAAAAAAGTGTAGAATTTCTTCAAGCAATTTGGCCCTAAATTATAAGATTATCACTATATATTTTCGTAGATACTGAATAGCAGTTAGAGGCATGTTAGCAGTTTGAGGCAGGTAATTAAAGCAGATAGGATAGCAGGTCAAAACTTAGAGACAAACGAAGAGAAAAAGTTTGTCTTTTAAGAAATAAAACGTACTAAAAGTGAAAATTGCGACATAATAGTAATAGGTGTTGGAGGCTATACTACTGAGCGTCTATTTCATTTTTTTTACTTTGCATGCATGAGTTTCATTTTTCATTTTAACATCAATTATGACAACAACAGCAAAAAAAATAAGATATATACACCCCTTTAAATCCCACAGTATGATATGAAGAGGGATAACGAAACAAATCCACAACAAAATAATAATTAAACAATCACCTCAAAAGAGATTAAAAAAGAACAAAATAAAACACTAAATTTAATTATTTAAAATCATTTTAGTCTACCAACTATACATCTAATTACGTTAATCATTAAAGTCATATTTCGAATACAATTCATTCTTCAACAGCCTTAATTCAGACTTAATTCTGAATTCAGACTACAATTCAGACTTAAACAAATTATTAATATATATTTCATTCGTTGACCTTGTGCCACGGGAATAAACTTCATTAACATGCGTGAACACACTTAGAAAAGAAGCAAACTTCCCTCTGACACAATTATAAATGAAAACACCAGTATAAAAAAAAACACTTAAAGTCCTCCGTATTGTAAGGCGTCCAGCTTCAACTGAAGATATCCATCGATAGCAACTACGTGATCGAACAGAAACTTTAAAATTGTACTTGTTATAATTATAGCAATGTTACTGCCCCTAATCCAGATTGATATCGTCTGAATTGTGTTACAGAATGCAACTCACATTTCAGCCATATTTATGCACAAAATTGGAGCTGTGTCATCAGCAAACACCAGGAAAGAAATAATAGCCTCCTTCAGAACCAACGCTATAGCGTTGCCTACAGTAAAGGCCACAGGGCTCCAATGTTTTATTATTTATTTATCATTTTTTTTTTTCCAGAGGCACTTCATATGAAAGAGGTCGTTATGTAAAATTCAAAGAGGGCTCTTAGGATTCGAAATCGAGAGTACTGGTGCCCTTTTTAAGATTCAAAAGTAATCGGAGAGCAACTAGGGGGCCCCCCCCCCCCATCTTTTCTTCAAATACATAGAATAAAAATTTTGAAGTAGCCATTTTATTAAAAATAGTTCAAACATCATATAATAAAAACTTCAGGGTCAACAAAACGCCCAACGGCCCGGGGCAGGCGTTGTAAGTTATGTCCTGAGGGAAATATGGTTCTTATAGAAGGGATGCTTGCATAAACTTCAGAAAGAGTTCATTTGATTGGAAATTAAAAGTTCTAGTTTACTTTTTCAGAGTCAAAAGAGATCGGAGGGCAACTAGCCCAATCCCTACGCCTTTATCTCAACAAATGCATCCGCGAAAAAATTTTAGATAGCTATTTTGTTAAGAATAGTTCAAAGGTCAACAACAAAATTTTTTTCACACAACCACCAGGGATCCGAGGGCAGGCGTTGTAAGTTATTTTCTGGGGGCATTTAAGTTTCTTATGAAAGGGATGCTCGTATAAACTTCAGAGAAGGTTTATTTGATTGGAAATTGAAAGTTCTTTTTTAAGAGTCAAAAGTGATCGGAGACCAGCTAGTCCCTCCCAACCCCACGCCCTCTTTTACGAAATATATCCAGTAAAATTTTGAGGTACCCAATTTGTTAAAAATGGTTCAAAGATCATATAATAAAATCTCAAGGGTCGACACAACCCTCCAAGGCCCGGGGGCAGGCGTTGTAAGTTATGCCGTGGGGGAAAAATGGTTCTTATAGAAAGGATTTGCGCATAAACTTCAGAGAAGGATCATTTGTTTGGAAATTCAAAGTTCTAGTTCACTTTTTCAGAGTCAAAATAGAACGGAGGGTAACTAGCCCCTCCTCCCTTGACCATCCATCCAATAAAAATTTTGAGACGACCTATTTTGTTAAAAATAGTTCAAACATCAGATATTAAAACTCGAGTGTTGACACAGCCCCCCAGGGCCTGGGACAGGCGTTGTAAGTTATGCCCTGGGGCATAGATGGTTCTTATAGAAGGGATGCTCGTATAAACTTCAGAGAGGTCTCATTTGATTGAAAATTGAAAGTTCTAGTTCATGTTTAAAGAGTCAAAAGAGATCGAAGGGCAATTAACCTCCCCCCCCACACCCTTTCTTCACCAAACCCATCCTATAAAAATTGTGGGACAGCTATTTTGTTAAAAATAGTTAAAACATCAAATAAAAAACTCCGAGGTTGACACAAGCCCCCAGAGCCCGAGGGCAAGTGTTTTAAGTTATGCCCTGGCACATATAGGGTTTATATGTAAGGAGAGCTCGTATAAACCTCAGTAGTGGCTTATTTGATTGGAAATTCAAAGTTCTTGTAACCATTTTATGAGTCAAAAGGTATCGGAGGGCATCTACCCCCCCCCCTCCGCACCCACACACATACACACTCTTTTTTCCCAAATGCATTCGATCAAAATTTTGAGATTGCTAGTTTGTTTGAAGTAGTCCAATAATCAGATAACAAAAACTTCCGGGTTAACATACACCCCCCCCCTCAGAGCCCGGGAAAAGGGCTGTAACTTGTGCTTCGGGGCATATAAGGTTTTTTATAGAAGAAGCATTCGTACAAACTTTGGAGTGACTCAAATGACATACCTCCGAGCATTAAATCCGACCCCCTAATATCCTCCCATTTGCAGCGCAAATGGGAGAGTAGCTCTATATACTATTTGTGAATGGTTATCTCTTGTGTAAATTTATTTTAGTTTTTTAAAATAATTTTTTTTTCTGTTACAAAGTTTCAGAAAATAGAAAACTAAAGATCATAAGGGCAATAAGGTTTTGATGTTTTAATGTTTTTTAGTTGTGCACTAAGACTAGTGAAAACAGGGCCACCACGGGATGGTTGTACACAGCAAGCCTCACCCACCCCTTAACATTAAACCCGACGCTCTTTCGCAAATAGAAGGATACCTCTATATACTGCTTATGAATGGTTATCTCTTACGTAAAGTTATTTTAGTTTTTTTTTATTAATGCCTTCTGTTACAAAGTTTTAGATAATAGAAGACTAAAGATCATAAAGTCAATAAGGTTTCGATGTTTTAATGTTTTTTTAGGTGTGCACTAAGATTAGTGAAAGCAGGGCCAAAACGGGATGGTTGTGTACAGCCAGCCCCACCCACCTCTTAGCATTAAACCCAACTCTCTAGCGCAAATGGGAGGATAAATCTGTATACTGCTTATGAATGGTTATCTCTTATGTAAAGTTGTTTTAGTTTTTTTTATCAATGCTTACTGTTACTAAGTTTTAGACAATAGAAAGCCAAATAACAATGCTTCCGCATTGAACCCCCCGTCCCTAGGGTGGAAATGGATCTAAGTTACGGAACTTGCTTATTTTTACTTTGACAATTTGTTTACTTGGCAACCTCGATTTACAGTGCATTGGCACTAAGCTATACGAGTTGCTTATTGTTACTTTGATACTTTCTTTGCTTTGTTATTTTTTTTACTTTGATATTGCTACATTGATACTAGTTTTGATACTTTTATGAACATTTGATGCTGAAAAATTAGTTTGATTCTGAAATGAGGATTTTTTGAAGACTTGAAACTTTTTGAAATAAAAAACCAACAAAAATCAATTTTTAAAAAATTCCGAAAAAGAAGTTATTCAAAGAAAAGTATAGGCCATTTTAAACTTAAGATCAGGAGATTGGTGATATTCAAACTAAAAACGAACAGATATTACTATTAAAGAATAAATGAAACCCAAAACGAACAGAAATTAAATAAACAATCATAGCAAAAAAACATACAACAAGTAATGATACAAATGAATAAATAAATCTTAAATCTAGTAATGCTTAAATTGATTATGGATATCAAGCTTAAAACGAAAAACAAATATTTTCTTATTGAAGTATAAATGAAACCCAAAACGAATAAAAAATTAAATAGACAATCAATGCAAACAAACATACAATAGATATTAATATAAATGAATGAATAAATCTTAAAACGAGTAAAACTTAAATTGAATATGCAAATCAACCTTGAAACGACTAAAAATCCCAACAAACAACAGTTTGGGTATCGCCTCGTTCTCTCACTGTAAAAGCGTAAAACCTGTAAAGCGTCATTGGCATTTAACTGAAAACGAATTATATTACAAATATTTTCTTTTGCACTTAATATTAAAAAATAGTAATAAAAAATACTGTAAAATTTTGAACTGACGAGCTTGCAACAATAAATATCATTATACATCAACTATTCAGTTTAATTTATTAGTTCTTTCTAAAATTGTTCAAGAAGAATGTAGTTTTCACTAAAAAAAAGAGTTTGGATACTGCCCCCTTCCCTAACTGTAAAAAACCTAAAGCCTACTGCGTCATTGGCGCCTCACTAGAAATGAATTAAAATACACATATTTTCTTTTCCCGTTCTTGCAGCATTGAAAAAGAAAATAAAATTACAGTGAAATAAAATCTTGAACTAATGGATCTTTAAACAATTAACATCACTATATATTAAATATTCAATTTGATTTTGTTTATAGTTTCCAAGACTGTTCAAGACACTTATAGTTTTCAGTATAGCGCCAATGATGCACTAGGTTTTTAACTTTTACAATGAGAGAAGGAGGCGAAACCCAAACTCTTGTTTGTAATGATTTCTGTTCGTTTCAAGCTTGATGTGCATATTCAATTTAAGTTTTACTCGCTTTAAGATTTATTTATTCATTTATATTACTATTTGTTGTATGCTTTTTGCTACGATTGTTTATTTAATTTCAGTTCGTTTTGGGTTATATTTATTCTTTAATAGTAATTTCAGGTAGTTTTGAGTTTGAATTTTAACATATATTTGTATCTGCTGATCTTAAGTTTAAATTCGCCTTTACTTTTTTTTGAAAAAAATTCTTTTTCGTTTTTTTTTTTAAATTAATATTGGTAAAGTCTGAACCTTGTTCACAAGTGGACGAAGAGATAAAGAAATATCCTTAACATAAACCAACAATAAAAAAGGACCTTAAGTAGACACTTTCATCATATTATTTTTTTCTATTGGGTATTAGACCTGAATTAGACCCTTTGGGTCCAATTACCAATGGTTGAGAAATTGAGCCTTTATAGAAAATCTAAAAAAAAATGAACCACAGCAGCTCAACTGGGAAGAAATCGAAAGGTGGCTTACACGAAAGGCAGGTGTGGGTCGCAAAAATTATTTAAAGATATTTTTATTCCTGTCTTTATTTTCTATATTGTTTTTGTTCAGTGTAACCCCAAGGCGGGTTATATTCGCTAAACATTTTTGTTCTTTGTAAACGACCAGAAAGGAAACTAATAATCAAATTGAGGAATCTTCCATTAACTCCATACCTTCGCAACGTGGAGACCGACGGTGGGTTAAGCTGAAGGCAGGTGTGAGTCGCAAAAATTATAAAAATTATGAGTAATGCAGCAGTTCTTATACATAAATTGAATATTCTTGTTAAGCTTTAAGGCATAGCTATCAGCAAAGCAAAAAAAAGCAGAAAAACGGATAAAAACACATGTGAAAAAAACTTACGCGAGCTCTGGAGAAGATACAACTAGATCTGACTGGCACAAAATGAGTGAACTTCCAATTGCGCATATTTTTCTTTCAGTTTTCTGGGACACTTTCTTTAATTCTCCAATGAAGATTTTTTGGATCAACATATGAAAATCACTAAAAAAAGAAGATAAAATGACAAGGACAAAACCGTAAAAAAACGGGTAATAAACCACTATCGGTTTCAAAATAGGTAAACCAAAATAATGTAATGATAGTCTATCGCTGTCTTTCATAGCGTGCGATTCTCCAGGACGGAGAGTGCATTTTGTTTGCTTACGCCGGAGTATTTTACTGTTTTGTGAAGTTTTGCTGAAGCGGACTATGAAAAGGCACTGTTAACCAGACATACGTGAGGATGGCATTAACGAAAGATCATTTCGACCGAAGAATGGTTGATATGCTGGCAATCATTTCCGAAATTCAACAGGAAAACATGTTGCTAAAATATGAAAATAAGTGTCTACGTAAAGATTTGACGAGTGTGAAATTAACTAATGTTCGTATGGACTTTTATTCTAGAAGATCAAGTCTAGTTGTTCATGGGATTCCGAAATCATCTGGTAGCGAGGATCCCGTAAATACATCGAGATCATTATTTGCTTATTTACTAAGTGTTCAAGACAGTCCATGCATTGATATTGAAAAATGCTATAGAATCACGAATAAAGGACTTGCCGGGTCTGATCCCACTACTAGTGCTTCAGGTTCTAAAACTAAATTAGACCTTATTTTTGTGACCTTCACTTGACCTAATTATCGGGACATGATTATGCAAAACTACGGTAAGCTAAATAAGTCAGGAATTAGCCTGGCCACGGATCTACCGCCGGATCTTGCTAAGCGCCAAAAGGAGCTTTTATCTTTGGGCTTCAAATTACGTAAATCTACTAAGTGACAAAGTTAGAGAACGCAGAGTTGTGCAAAAATGCATCAAGGTGGCTAGAAAAAAAATAAAACTGAAAACGCGCCATGGAAGACGACGCTTGTTACGATTTTATGCAAGCAATCTCGTATCCTCGAAATCCATTAGTAGAAGTTTCCGACTGATAATAAAGAATTTTTGGTGGTGTGTTTAGTTTGCGTAATTATCGGTTAAAGAGTGCCAGGTCTATGATCAGGTACCCTGTTTTCTTCGAGTGTTTTTCGAGGTATTATTTTTCGGTTTCCATTTCTTTTCGCAAAGTTAATACTGTCAGTTTTTTCCCAAGTTTCTTCCTTGGCGGTTGGAACTAGGGTAGACCTTCAGATTTATGTTAGTTAAAAGTTTTGCTAAGTAATAAAGTAAACGGGAGTCATATATGGTCTCGTATCGAGTTTGCTTTACTAGAAAATGAAAGTTTAGATCTCTCACATTTATTCCATGGATAGATAATTAGAGGTAATGATGTACCGTTTTTTCAAAGTGATGAATATCCCAAATTCCATTACTATTTTGCAGCATCAGATATACCAGAATCCTTTATTTCGTCTAATTTTTCTATGGTGCAACTCAACTGTCAAGGACTATACTCTTCCATGAGTGGTATTCAGCTTATAAGTGAGGTTACCCAGCCTAAAGTTTTTGGTTTGTGTGAAACGTTCCTAAGCCAATGGACGTCTACTCTGGTTGATCTTCCAAATTATCATTCAGAATTCCTTCAGCGTAAAGAGAAGCAAAAGGAGGGGACTAACATTTTACATAAGTGATTCTTGACACTTGCTTCGAAACAATAACCCGATGACTAATAGAGAAGGAGTTTTTGAATCTCTTTTTATTGAAGTAAGTGTAGCTCATAATAAAAAGTACTAATTGTTGAAATATACAGCCCTCCCTCTGGATCAATTCCGGATTTTGTTGCCCATCTGGAAAGTATTTTTGAGAGAATACCCCAATCGGAATATACTGAGTTGTTTTTGAGGGGTGATTTTAATATAGATCTCGGTCTTCCATTGAAAAAAGATGCAGTTGATTTTCTTTCAATGATGGCTGCATCCGGATTACATTCATCTATTAGTATTCTGATGCGTGTGACGCAAACGTTTCATACGATAACTGACAGTATTCTTTGTTCAAGTTTCCCGACTTCTACTTCAGTTTTAGTTTCAGTTATGTCTGACCATTACCCCATTTCGGCCACCATATTCAGTTCAAGAACATGAAATTTTAAGTCACCAGATTAACCAAAATTTGAAATATGGGGTGATGATACAAAACTTTTTAAAGAGGAAGTGGGTAAAATAAATCGGTCATTATAGCATGAAGAAAATAATGTGGTTGGCCGCTTTCCATTTGTTTCATTGTACTGTTATGGAAAATATGAAAGAAAACTTTGAAGAGAGTGCAGTTCGCAACTTCAGGAAGTTTTTCCCCTGGCGTCCATAGGTTTTTAAAAGTCTTCTTGGTTGTATAAACAAGAAAAAGAGAAAAAAGAAAACATGGAAGAAATATTTAAGTAAAACAACTAAACTTTCACTAGAAGGATATTAAAAATACAACAATTTACTTCATAAAATTCTAAGAAATGAAAAGCACAAGTATTTTTTTTAATGAATTCAAGATTTGTGGGAACAATGGTAAGAAAATATGGAGTTTTATAAAATCAGTTTTAAAACCTAGTCCAAAAAACTGATCCAAAAGGGTGCAGCTTTAGAGAATGAAAGTGAAATTCCATGGGTTTTAGAATTTTTTTTCTTAGTGAGGTTAGGAGGGAAACAATAGATAGAGTTCTGATCTGGTCGCTCAGTTCTGGCCGAGCCATTTATTTTTTATCGAACCTTTCGTATGAAACAGGTACTTTTCCGGATGGTCTAAAAACAGCGAGAGTAATTCCTCTTTTTAAAGGAGGAGATCCATCAGATGTGTTTAATTATTGGTCGATTTCACTTTTACCTACTTATTCTCAAATTTTTGAAAATTAATGCATTAACAACTTACTAATTTTTTGGACTTAAACGGTTTTCTGAATTTGAGACAAATTGACTTTCGTCCCGGCCACTTTTTGAAAGATGCTTTTGCTTCGCTACCCTTTTCATAAATAAAATGATGGATCAGAGTAAAATGATATGGTAATACTTTTGAACACAAAGAAGGCGCCTGATTGTATGTCCTACGATATCCTGCTTAGTAAGTTAGACCATATCGGGGTTCTATTCTTGGCCCTCTCTTATTTATTATTCATATCAAAGAATTACATTTTATTTTTGAAAGGCCGCCAGTTTCTTGCTGCAATTTGTGCCCTCAGAATTCATTGTCTGGCCCAAGTTTGGATTTTGAGTTCTAACTATATATTACCGGGCTTTGTTGATGACACAGTCATTGCATGTGCTAATGGTGATTTTGAGGTACTGCTTTATCGACAGCAACAGACGATTAGGCATATTTACTTGCGAATGGATCCTAACAAGATGACAATAAATCCTAAAAAAGTCCCACGTTTGCTTTTTTCATGTGTAGGAAAGCTCGAGCACTCTTTCAAAGGTCTTCAAACGACTAGAGGTATGATTCAGAGATCAGAAAATAGATTTGCAAAGTATTCAAGTGTGTGCATTGATAAAATATTTTCTTTCAAATAACATTCTGCAGCAGTGGGCCTAATTAACTTCTAGACATCTGGAAATAGTAAAAATAATAAAGCACTTTTTTCCTATTAAGATCCTTTATCTTCTTCATTTTTTGCAGATACAGTCCCATGTCCGACATAGCTCTCTTGTCTGGACGACGACATTTAAATCCCTTGATTATCAAAATAAATGAAAATGCATTAAACCTATTCAACGAAACAGATTCTTTATTTTCTTTAGATAGTTTGGGAGTTTGTAATTGCTCAGTTTTGTTTACAAATACTTTCATTCTCTACTACCAAAATGCTTTTCAGGACTCTTTTCTGTGGCTGAAACATACCTCGGAAGATCACTGGATAGAAGTCTGTTGGTTGTTCCATATACACCATGTGTCTTGTCTGATTTTTCACTTGATATTTTATGTTCGCGACTTTGGAATGGCTTACCAGAGGCAATTAGAAGTAAACCGTGTCTTGCATCATTTAAAATAAATCTAAAAAATCATCCGAATAAGAAGCGGTAAGCAATAATAAGTAATAAATAGTAATAGAAAGTAATTTAAAATGATGATGAATAAAGTAAAAAAAAATGGATATTATTTGTTATTTTAGTATTAATTTTGAGAGCGATATCAGATCTTACTTTCTCCCGTGGAGATTGCGATTTATATTTAGTTTTAGGGTTTTTAATTGAATTGTTTGGAGGCAATTGTTTGCTGGTTGGCAAATGGAGGGCCGACACTATATGATGTAATTAACAGTGTCACTGAATGGTTCCTCAACAGGATTACCCTAAAGGGCCAATGTAATATGTATTATGAGACAGAATTTATTTTTTTAAGTATTTGTGAGTGTAAGCAGTTTAAATGTAATGTATTATTAAAACCGATCTGAACTGAATTGAATTAAAATAAATTGAACGACTTGTTATATGTTTTTTCTTTAGACATACCAATAAACTTCAAAGGTGAAGCACATAATGCGCTATGTCAGTCATAAAACTCTAAAAATGGAAAGAACTTCATGACGGATGCCCAACTTTTGGAATAAGCCGTTCCACACATTACTATAATCCAAACACTGTATCATCAATAAATAAGTTCGGAAAAGAGCAATGTACACATAATCATACTGCTCATTACTGATCCCCTAATACACCCACAGAAAAAGTCCTAGTTGAAATTACAAAGGAATCCCTGAGTACATAATTCAACCACACAAAGGGACCCAATTTTCACTACTTGGAGTTTCCAAATATATAGAAATTGAAAAGCCTTTCTATAGAGCCAATTCTTTCCTATCCCCAAATGCTTGTGTCTTTTCATAAGAGACGGGTGTTTTGCCTTAAGTTTAAAGGCCTCAAGCCTGTTTCCTAACAATAAGAGAACAAGGAAATATTACCAGTCAGTCTATTTGCCCCAGTTTTATAGATAAATGTTCCGTACATTGAGAAACAATAATTTCTGTTTCATTTCAGTTTGGATTGCGCTCTTTACCATTTGTCTTTTCTTCATTGACTCTTTGTTTGTTATACATTAAATACATTCCAATAATCACACTGGCTACTAGCCAGACCACACACTAAGACCATTCTAAAGCCACTTCAAAGCGAGCTGCAAGATCCTGTTCGTGCTTAAGCAATAAATCTAAGCAAGTCAAAGCAGGTAGTAGAGAAAGAATTTGGCAAAACGAAAATCTCAGTTTTTAACTCAAATCTTCATTACTAGACAATTTTTTTCTACAATTAGTGTACTTTATTTCCAAGTCCGGTATATTTCCAATAGAGAAAATTAAGCCTGTCAAAGTTTGGCAGAGTTAAAAGATATGCGGACTTTGTTTTTAAAAGTAAACCAATTTTTCTAATTGTGCATACTCTATAAATTGATCAAAAGTGGTCCAAATGTCCCTTTCCTAGAAAACTGCTGCCTAGAAATATTCTTTTTCGTAATTCAAATGTCTCTTTGCCCCTACAAAAAGCCTGCTAGTAAACCCAATTCCCTAAGGTTTATGCTTACACTGATCTCTGAAAGATACTACTACTTACTTGGAGTCAAATTCATTGATGATTTCAATTAGTTGCTGAGGTGAACGAAGGATAGTAAAATAGTTGAAGAAAACGATCAATCCCTTAACATATTTGTCTGTCTTCTTTGACTGTACCTTGTAACGAGCGATTAGCCATGAGAATATCGTCTTTAAGTGAGGATCCATATATTCCCTGAAAACAAACAAAGGAATTTCAATTTAAAAAAGTTAGCATAACAAGAAGGGGTGCATACTGGCACACACTTCGTATGCCAGCTTTGCATTTGTTTTTTAATATTCCAGTATTATAATGAAGCATCAATCTTCTTCAGTCTTCTTTGAGATTAATTAAAAAAAACTTTTCCCACAAAATAAGTTTTTAAAAAAAATTTAAAGAACTCCATTAAACCAAAAATGAACAAAAATAGAATAGAATTATGTACCAAGCATACAACTACCCCAAATCAGTATCAATAAACAAATATAACCCGAAACAAACAGAAATTAAAATAGGTCAAACTCAAAACAAGCAGAAATTAATATGAGTAGGGTTCTAAACCCCATGCGTTCTAAAAGCTAGAATATGATTTGTATTTCTGAGGGCACATTAAAAATTAATCTGAGTAGGGTTCTAAACCCTATGCTTTCTAAAAGCTAGAATATAATTTTGTACTTTATTAAAAATTATTTTTTAATGTTTTCGCTTTTATAACCTTAAGAAATCAAAATTAATTAGGATTTTATGGAATAAATATCAGCATATGTACATTAAACCGACAAATTCATATTTTTTTCAGTAAATTCATTTGAATTTTTTTCAGTTCTTTACTGAAAACGTTTTGACACTAAGAGCTCAAAATCCTATTCTATGGCCAAAAAAATTTATTCATAATTAAATATGTTTCTAAAAATAACCTTGATAGCAGTGGCGTTGTTTCCGGCTGGCAATGATTTGGAGAAAAAATAATTCTATAGCCCATGCTCTTGACTTTTCGGATGGCATGGGCGGATCCAGGATTTTTTTTAGGGGGGGGGGCGCAAAATAGGTTGATCCGATAAACTTGCGTTAAAAACAAGTTTAATTAAAGCGAACTAGGGTTATTTAATTAAATTACACAACTTTAGACTACACTAGGGGGCGCATACCCCCCTGGATCCACCACTGTCGGATGGAAATCCATCTTGCCCCCCCCCCCCTCCTAAAGTGTTGTAGCTACATCCCTGCTTGAGAGCTCTGATTCAACTTTGTAATTCCCAGTAATTTTAACATGACTGCTAATAAGGTAATTTTTAAAATGAGAAGAATTATTATTGTAAGTTAGTCATCTTTCGGGCCTAAATTATTACTAGATACCCACCTATGTATGTATTTATAATTAGTCAGGAAAATGTGTCAAAAACGGTATTAATTTTTTTCTTTTTCATTTTAATTTTTCAATTGTGTTTTTATTCCGCATTCACAGAATTTTCTTTCAATATTTTCAAGGGAAATGCTACATTTTCGTCTACATTACTACGGTGCAAAAAAATGAGCAAAGCTAGTTCATTAGATTCGGCGCGTTTTTCGTCTATAAAAGCTTAGACATTAATAATTTGATGAGTCCAAAGACAATCTATCCTTCGGAAAAACTTTAATTGCTTAAACTATTATCTATAGGTTTATGTGTTTTCTCTTGGAAAATTATCCAACTCCATTAAGAATACTCTCTGAGGAAAATTACCCCCTCTCCCAGTCATAGTTGAAATTTTTTTTTTAATTTAATTTCGATTTTTTTTTAATTCATGCCAAGGCTTAACCAAGACATAATGTAACCAAGAACTTGATCTGAATAGGGTTCTAAACCCTATGCTTTCTAAAAGCCCGAATATAATTTGTAATTTACTGAAAAAAAATTCAAAAGAATTTACTGAAAAAAATCTGCATTGTCAGTTTAATATACATATGCTGATATTTATTCCTTAAAATCTTAATTAATTTTTGATTTCTTAAAGTTATAAAAGTGAAAACATTAAAAAGAATTTTTTTATAAGAATTGCTATATAAGAATTAAAAAGACAAAGAATATTTTTTTTTTGCCATAGAATAAGATTTTGAGCTCTTAGTATCAAATGTTTTCAGTAGAGCTGAAAAAATTCAAATGAATTTGCTGAAAAATGTATTCATAATTAATTCTATTTCTAAAAATACCCTTCAAAACAGTGGCGTTGTTTCAGGCGGGCAATGATTTGGAGAAAAAGAGATTCTATAGCCCATGCTCTTGACTTTTCGGATTGAGATCCCTCTTGCCCCCCCCCCCCAATAAAATGTTGGAGCTACATCCCTTCTTGAGAGCTCCGATTCAACTTTGTATTTCCCAGTAATTTTAACATGACTGCTAATAAGGTAATTTTTAACATGAGAAGAATTATTATTGTAAGTTAGTTATCTTTCAAGCTTAAATTATTATTACAAGCGCACCAATGTATGTATCTATAATTAGTCAAGAAAATGTGTCAAAAACGGTATTAATTTTTTTCTTTTTCATTTTAATTTTTCAATTGTGTTTTTATTCCACATTCACAGAATTTTCATTCAAATTTTCAAGGGAAATGCTACATTTTCGTCTAAATTACTACGGTGCAAAAAATAAGCAAAGCTAGTTCATTAGATTCAGCGCGTTTTTCGTCTTTAACAGCTTAGACATTAATAATTTGATGAGTCCAAAGACAATCTATCCTTCAGAAATACTTTAATTGCTTAGGCTATTATCTATAGGTTTAGGTGTTTTCTCTTGGAAAATTCTCAAACCCCATTTAGTATACTCCCTGAGGATAATTACGCCCTCTCCCAGTCATAGTTGAAAATACTTTTTTTAAATTTAATTTTGATTTTTTAAAATTCATGCCCAGGCTTAACCAACACATGATGTAACCAAGACTTAATCTGAATAGGTTTCTAAACACTATGCTTTCTAAAAGCCAGAATATAATTTGTACTTTACTGAAAAATATTCAATTGAATTTACTGTAAAAAATCTGCATTGTCAGTTTAATATACATATGCTGATATTTATTCCTTAAAATCTTAATTAATTTTTGATCCTTAGTTATAAAAGTGACAACATTAAAAGAGTTTTTTTTTAAAGAATTCCTATATAAGAATTAAAAAAAACAACATTTTTTTCGGCCATAGAATAGGATTTTGAGCTCTTAGTGTCAAACGTTTTCAGTAAAGAACTGAAAAAAATTCAATTGAATTTACTGAAAAAATATGCATTGTCAGTTTAATGTACATATGCTGATATTTATTCCATAAAATCTTAATTAATTTTTGATTTCTTAAGGTTAAAAAAGTGAAAACATTAAAAAACAAAATTTGAATAAAATACAAAATTACATTCTAGCTTTTAGAAAGCATAGAGTTTAGAACCCTACTTAGATTAGTTTATGCTCGTTTTGAGTTTGACATACTTTAATTTCTGTTTGTTTTGGGTTTCATTTCTTTATTGATACTGATTTGTGGTAGTTGTATGCTTGGTAGATTATTTGATTCTATTTTGTTCATTAAACTGACCAAACACATTTTTTCAATAAATTCATTTGAATTTTTTTCAGTAAAATACAAATTATATTCTAGC
>JAQQPU010007022.1:26454-40402 GCA_029168905.1 Artemia sp. Kazakhstan ARC1039
GGAGATGATTTTCGAAAGCTGTATTGTTGAATGTTTTCTACCAAATAATGATAAACTTTTAATTGCTGTAATTTATCGTCCTCCCTCATCAAATAAGGCAGATTTTATTGATAAATTTGAAAATATGTTAAGTGTGATATCAAATCTTCGAATGCCATTTTTAATCCTTGGGGACTTCAATATTGATTTAATGGGATGTCTCCTATCTAGACAGCAAGGAATCGACCGACATGTCCTTCAGTTTTTGGAATGTAACCTTTCTCATGGTACGAACTCAGTATGTTTTATTCCGACACGTATAACAAATTCTTCTTTTTCTCTAATTGATAACATTTTTGCACCTTATCCATGTGAGGCTACATTCGTGGTTATGGAGGATACATCTGACCATTGTATTTTAATGTCTGACTTCAAAGTGCAAAAGATAGTCAATAAAGAAAATCATATGAAGAGGAGAAACTTTTCACAAGTAAATATGAATCAATTGAAATCTAATCTTAGCGATGTAGGATGGAGTGAAGTTATTAATGAGAATGACCCCAACATATCTTTAGATATATTTTATCAAATTTTGAATGAAAAACTGGACCTTCATTGCCCATTTAAAACTACACACCGGAAAAGAACCTCACCCAAACAACCTTGGATAAGTCCATCACTTCTAAAATCTATCAAGGAAAAAAATAGACTGTATAAGATAAAAATGAAATACCCCTCAGCTCATAATGTACAGCGATTCAGAAATTATAAAAATTTGCTAGTTAAAACTCTCAGAACAAGTGAAAAAATGTATTATGAAGATGCATTTAAAAAATCTGATTCACCTCGGACTACATGGAAATTAATTAAGGAAAAAATTGGAAACAATATTAAAAATCCACACCCTGAAGTGATCATAAATGAAAATGGTGTTGAGTTGAAGGGGAAGGATGTTGTTGCAGAATATTTTTGTCATTATTTTCCTCATATTAGTTCTACCGTTGAACTGGAATCCCCTGAATCTCCATCTCATTCATATAAAGAATATCTCCCTCCATCCGAAAATTCCAGCATGTTCCTGGCCCCTGTCACTTTCGGTGAGTTCCAGAAAGTAATTATGAATCTAAAGAGTGGTAATTCTCTAGGTCTAGATGGGCTCTCCACAAATATTCTGAAAGAACTTGCATGTGTAATCCACGTCCCGTTGCTTCATATTTTAAATGCATCTATGTCATCAGGGATCTTTCCGGAAGTATGGAAATCTGCACGAGTTATTCCAATTCATAAGAAAGGTGATAAGACAGATATAGGTAACTATCGCCCAATAGCTATTCTTTCCCCCATATCTAAGGTTATTGAAAAAATTATTCAAAAAAGAATTGTCTCGTATTTTGATAAAAAGAATTTATCTACTAAAAATCAGTTTGGATTCAGGGCGGGTCATTCTACTGAACAAGCTATTGCAGCGCTAATTTTGGAGATTAATGATTCATTAAATGATGAAAATCATGTATCTACTCTTTTCTATGATATAAAAAAAAGCATTTGATACGCTAAACCATGAAATTTTATTGGAGAAAATTAATAATGCAGGTATTAGAGGTAAAGGTCTAGATCTAATAAAATCTTACTTGCATGGTCGAAAAATTCAGGTAGAAGTAAATGGGCACCTGTCAAGCCATATTGTTATTGATGATACTGGAGTCCCCCAGGGATCAGTATTAGAGCCATTACTATTTTTGATTTATATAAATGACCTTTCGAGGTGTTTACCCCAAGATAGTAGTTTAGCAGTAATTTTTGCAGATGATACGGCGGTGACAGTAAAAGCTAAAACCCCATCTTTGTTGGCTGAGAAAATGGTGACAGCAATGAATTCTTTGAATAAATGGTTTGCATGTAACTACCTGGCTCCAAACTTTTCTAAAACTGAATTCATGATTTTTCGGCGGTCACAGCGGACAGTAGATAAAATTACCATAGAAGAGTTAATTGTAAATCAATGTAGGATAAAAAGAGTGTATTCATTTCGTTACCTTGGGATTATTCTTGATGAGCTTTTATCTTTCCGTAAGCATTCTGATTATTTGAGATTGAAACTTGCCCATAACTTAGGTTGTCTTCATAGAATGAAACATGTATTTCCTTTTTCCATCCTTAAAATTTTATATCATTCTCTAATTGAATCATATTTTAAATATTGCCCTGTAATATACCTCAACACATTTATGGTCCATCTCCAACCTCTTCAAATAATTCAAAATAAGGCGGTTAGAATCCTGGGTACTTTTGTTCATCGCCCAGTGAGGCTTCAAAATCTTTCAGAAACCCAAACTTTATATCTTTTTCTCAATATACTTAATCTCAAACAACTGAAAGACCTGCATACAGCAATGTGGTATTATGATATCCAATCTTCGGCAAATTATTTCCATGATCTGGGTATAATTGAGACTCCCATTTCTCCTGCCCACCACGTCCGCTCCAAGAAGTATCGCCTTCCCCCCAATTAAATCTGAAAGAGCTAGATTCTCAATCAGATACCAGATTCCTCACATTGCAAATAAATTTAATTTAATAGATGCGTCCCCAAGATTCAAGAGCCGATTTTCTTTGAAAAAACATATTTCAAAAACTGTTCTTTGCCTGGATGTTGGAATTGGTGAATTTGGATTTTAGTATGAAATTTGTTGTGGTGTTCTCACGCTGGGGTGGCCTCCTCTGTTACCTCCTACCATTTGTGTCTTCTTTTTTTTCTCATTATTGACATGCTTTATTTGTTATTTCGGCATATTTTTTTTTATTTTTTTTTATGTTTTTGGCCGACACATCGAGCCCTGCTCCCCGTCGGCCAGTTTAGAAAATTATTTATTCATGTAATTTGTTTGTTAAATAAACTTATTCTATTCTATGACGATATTTATTCCTTAAAATCTCAACTAATTTTCGATTTCTTAAAGTTATAAAGGTGAAAACATTCAAAAGAATTTTTATCAATAAAGTAATAATTATATTCTGGCTTTTAGAAAGCATAGGGTTTAGGATTAACCCCTGTTTGCCTTCTGTTTTGTATTAACTTTCCGTCAAAGACAGAAAAGCCATTCTAATCCTTTCATCCTAGGACATGCTGATATCTGATATCTAGTATCAGCTGATATCTAAATAAGCAATGAATTTTTCATTCGTAAAACAAAAGTAAGTTTTAAAATCATAATTAACATATTTATTTTTAAATTTTTCTAGTACAGAGTTGAAGGGGAGTGTCCTCTTCAAAAACATATTTTCAATCAGGAAATCAACTATGCTGAATAAAATGGCTATCTCAAAATTTTGATTGGATGTGTTTGGGGTAATGAATGGCGTGGGAGGGTGGGCTAGTTGCCCTCCAATCACTTTCGACTATTAAAAAGGGCACTAGCCCTTTGAATTTCAAATCGAATGAGCCTTTTTTGAAGTTTCTACGACAACGGCTTCTATAAAAACCTTATATGCCCCAAAGGGCATAACTTAAAACCCTTGCCCGGGGGGTTGTGGGGGAGTTTCCTCCTAAAAAACATATTTTCTATCTGGAATTCAACTACGCTGAACAAAATAGCTATCTCAAAATTTTGATTGGATGTGTTTGGGGGAATGATGGGCGTGAGAAAGGGGGGGGGGGGCTAATTGCCCTCCAATCAAGGGGGTAAGGGGGCTTGTTGCCGCCCAATCCCTTTCGACTATTAAAAAGGGTACTAGCCCTTCGAATTTCAAATCGAATGAGCCTGTTTTTAAGTTTCTACGACAACACCTTCTATAAAAACCTTATATGCCCCCGGGCATAACATAAAACCCTTGCCCTGAGGTTTGTGGGGGAGTGTCCTCCTCGAAAACATATTTTCTATCTGGAAATCAACTACGCTGAACAAAATGGCTATCTCAAAATTTTGATTGGATGTGTTTGGGGGAATGATGGGCGTGGGGAGGGGGGCTAGTTGCCCTCCTATCACTTTGACTATTAAAAAGGGCACTAGCCCTTTGAATTTCCAATCGATTTAGCCTTTTTAAAGTTTCTACGACGACTAATTCCATATGAAGTGCCCAGCTCTAAAGGAAAAAAATAATAAATAATAAATGAAAATAGTACATTGTGCCAACATCGTTCTTATATTTTATTTTATTTTTTTTCTTTATTATTGGGACGAGTGCTGTAATTTGTTAATCTTGTATGTTATTTGTGTACATGGCCAAATTTTGGCTTGAAATACACGTTATCTTATCTTATCTTATGCCCTCAGGGCATAACTTAAAACCCTTGCCCTGAGGGTTGTGGGAGAGTGCCCTCCTCAAAAACATATTTTCTATCTGGAAATCAAATACGCTGAACAAAATGGCTATCTCAAAGTTTTGATTGGATGTGTTTTGGGGAATGATGGGCGGGGGGGGGGGAGGGGGCTAGTTGCCCTCCAATCACTTTCGACTATTAAAAAGGGCACTTGCCTTTTGAATTTCCAATCGAATGAGCCTTTTTGAAGTTTCTACGACGACTAATTCCATATGAAGTGCCCAGCTCTAAAGGAAAACAATAAGAAATAAAAATAGTACATTGTGCCAACATCGTTCTTATATGCCCTCAGGGCATAACTTAAAACCCTTGCCCCGAGGGTTGTGGGGGAGTGCCCTCCTCAAAAATTTTTTTTCTATCTGGAAATCAACTACGCTCAACAAAATGGCTATCTCAAAATTTTGACCGGATGTGTTTGGGGAAAGGATGTGCCTGGGGGGCTCCAATCACTTATATGCCCCCAGGGCATAACTTAAAACCCTTGCCCTGAAGGTATTGGGGGAATGTCCTCCTCAAAACATATTTTCTATCTGGAAATCAACTACGCTGAACAAAATGGTTATCTCAAAATTTTGCTTGGATGTGTTTGGAGGAATATTGGGCGTGGGTGGGGGGGGGGGCTAATTGCCCTCCAATTACTTTCGACTATTAAAAAGGACACTAGCCACCCCAATTTCCAATCGACTGAGCCCTTTTCAAAGTTTCTACGACAACTCCTTCGATACGAAGTGCCTGTTGAAGAAAGAAGAAGAAAAAAAAAACACATTGTGGCCACATCGTTCTTTACTTAGGCAATGCTAGTGCGCTGCCTATGTTATCTTGCAGGTGGGTTCCTTTACCTTTTAACTAATCAATCACTATGTTTAAAGCACAAAATAGAAGGTTCCATTTCTACTAAATTTTGTAAGGTTTCAGAAACTCTATGGAGGTAGAATACATGACGAAATCAGAAAATGAATTTTTTATAGCAAGTAGAAGACTTTCTACTCCACAATCCAAAAAGATTGTGGAGAGAGACAAAAGATGTGGAGAGAGACAAAATGACTTACTTGGGAATTTTGGCCAAAACAGTTTTCAAGAGATTTAAGCCATATTGGCTTAAATCTGGCTGGCTTGGAGTCTGGTCATGCTCTTGCCAAGAAACCAGATCAGAGATCCTTCGCAGGAGCTGCTCCTGGAAATAGAAAATAAGAGATTTGATTACAGGTACTATTTCGTTTTTAATTACTGGTTTTATTAGCATGATACGTGATTTAAAAAGAAAAAAAAATATGAAAAAACCTGATAATTCACAGCGGCATAGGAAAAGATAGCTTTCAGAGCTGAGGTAACTTACATTCAGAGAAGAATAAGTTGTTTTTTACTTAGCGCCGCAATAAGTAGCAACCTTATAAGGTTACTCATTACACAACAGCAACCTTATAAGAAAATCGAAATATATTTTGTTGTGATTATTACGTATCTCTTATAATCAGCAGTTGTACCAAACCAATTCTGCTCAAGTCATCCTCAGGGCTATACTGTGGTGTTTATCCTCCCCATAGTATAGTGCAGACGGTTTGATATCATCTATTTTCCCTTCTTGTTTTTAGTTTTATTTTTGTGTTTTAAAGCTTTTTCCAATAGGCAATGATTAGAAGTCCTCCAAAAAAAAAGTCCCCCCAGATCCCAAATCAAATTCCAGTGAAAGTGTCATAGTGAAAGATACCCATCCTGGCTGGTCAAGCACCCTATCTCAAAGTTCTAATGATAGCTCCAATTCAGAGAATAGGACAATGATAAGTGTAGGGGCTAATGTAACCATAAATGATAATAATGGGTTTCAAGAGGTCCTCTCTAGAAGTTCTAAAAAAAGGAAAAAAATCTCCCCAATTAAAAGCATTTCCCCTCTCCCTGCCCAAGATTCTCCCTCCAAAAACTTAGGAATTTACCTTAAAATTACTCCCACTACCCCCTTTGAAATAAAAATGATCACTGCAATAAGAGTTGCAATTTTTAAATTGCTAAAATCAGTGTTCTCTCTTAACATTAACCGTGATGGATCTCTGCTAATAGCTGTAGAAGATCAGAAATCAGCAGATACAATAATTAACCTTAAATCCCTTCTGAATACCCCAATTATTGCATCTAATTGGAACCCAAAACAACCACCAACAAAAATAGTAGTTTATAATGTTCCCCCAGAGATATCTACTCAGGAGTTAAAAGAAGGCCTCTCAGATAGGGCTGGAAACACAATCCCAGTTGAGGATAATACCCAACTTGGAAAACCTAACTCTAATGGCATAAAAACTAGTAGATCCTTCTTATTCACACTAAAGGATAAAATTGATATCCCAGAAAAATTATTCTTATTTGGGCAAATCAAACCACACAAGGAATACAAACCTAAGCCTATTCAGTGCCAGAAGTGTTTCAAACTGGGACACACGACATACAAATGCAATGAAATTCTCCAAGAGTGTAGTAATTGTAAATATTTCCATCCTAAAGAGCTGACAACTTGCAACAATACTCAGCCTACATGCATCAATTGCAAAGGCCCACATGAATCTACAAATAAATCATTATGCCCTGCATACAAGAAAAGAGCTCTAACACTCCAAATATCAACAGAGAAGGCCATCCCATACCCCTTTGCAGCAATGGAAGCAAATGCTACCCAACAATACCAAATAAAGCCTGTAATGAAACCAACCAAAACCCCCAAGTCAAATGCCCCCAATGCATCAAGCACCCCATATAAAACACCATCTTCTCAGCACCCTAGCTCAAATCCCTATCAGAAGAAATCACCAAGCCAACAAGCCTCCTTTTCCGGTGAGATGAGGCCAGCCTGGCCCTCCCTCCCAAGAAGAAACAAACCAGAAAAACTACCAGGAATCAATCCCTTAACCAACAAACAGGATGCACTACCAAAAATGCAATCCCCAAATATATGCTTATTCATTCTAAACTGTAATGCAGTTCAGGCCATGAACATACATCAACTACAGAAAACAAAAATTATTGCAGAATTGGCAAAAATCTACATCCCAGATGATATGCTCATTAAAGCAAAAAAAGATCTTGCTTTTCTTTTAACAAAGCTGAACATTGATACACAGTCATATGAAGAATAAATCAACAACACAACATTTATCAATACTCCAATGGAATGTAAGATCACTCACAGAAAATAAGCTAAATGAACTAATATCATTTATGAATAATAATTCCATTAATATTGCTTGCCTCCAGGAAACTCATTTAACCCAAAATCAACAATTTAAGTCTCTGGGATATACTATCCTGAAAAAGGATAGATCTTCAGAGAGAAAAGGAGGTGGTGTAGCTTTATTAGTTAATAATAATATAAAATTTTGTGGCATCAATTTTCCAGATTTTGAAAATGATGTTGATGTAATTGGTATAAGTGTTTGGCTGAATAATTTAAAAACATACATAATAAGCTTTTATAACCCTAATGGCCAAACTACAGATGCCAAGGATTTCTTTAATTATATAAATAATTCTAATATGTTGAAAAATATCATTATTTGTGGTGATTTCAATGCCCACAACCTTTTGTGGGGGAATAAACCAGCAAATAAAGCTGTTAAATTTATTGAGCATATGACTTCAAATAAAAATGAATTAGCTGTTGCTACCCCTCCAAACCTGAATACATATTTCAACCCCAAAAGTGGCAAATTCTCCACAATTGACCTAAAAATTGTGTCTTTAAATTTTTTGAACAAAATTTACATAAATAAAATTGATAGTCTATGTACAGACCACTTTGCTATAGTTTGCTCCCTAAATGAACCTGCTGAAACTTCATCTCATACCTCCAAATATATCAACACTAAAGCAAATTGGTCTATTTTCCAAAATAAGCTAAATGATGAAATTACAAGTTTCACCCAAAGTTCATGCATTTCTAACACAACAGTTGACACACATGCTGAAGCGTTGACATCTTTACTAATAAATACAGCTAATCATGCTATCCCCAGGACAACACCTAAGAAAACATTCCCTAAACAAATTCCTAAAGCATGGTGGACAAATGAGTGCCTAAATAAATGGAGGATAAAAAAGGCAGCTAGGATAGAATTCATAAAAAAACCAACACCTACTACATATTTAAAAAAATTACAAGCAGAATCTAATCTAAAAAGGACTATAATAGATGCTAAATATAAATACTGGAATAATTTTGCAAATAATCTCTCCAGAGAAACGCATGAGCCAATTATACATAAAGTCATAAGCCACATATATGGGAAAAAGACTTCTCCCAACCCACTCCTGTATGAGCTTATACATAATAATACCCATTATGACAATGATAATGAAAAGGCTAACCTATTTGCAACTCTTTTTGTTAATAAGCTAACATCAAATAATCAAAGCAAACTGTCCACAATTCCTATGAACCCTAGTTACCAACCACGCCCAGGATCCGAGAACATAACTAATCCATTTTCAATCCAGGAATTGAATAATGCAATACATCATATTAGGTCCAAAACTAGCAGAAGCTATGACAATATACACCCTACATGGATAAAGAATCTCACACCATCATACAAACAAGAACTGCTAAATTGTTATAATCACGCTTGGGCATCTTCTAGGTTCCCCAATATATGGAAATGTTCGTCCCTCCTACCAATCCTAAAGAAAAATAAACCAAAAGATAACCCTGAGTCTTATAGGCCCATAATGATTACACCTGTGATGGGGAAAATAATGGAGAAAATGATTTATCACAGACTCCTCTGGTTTGTTGAGAAAAATAATATGATCCCACACACTCATTCTGGATTCAGGAAATACCACTCCTCAACAGAAGCTTTCATTTTGCTAACAAATGCAATAAATGAATCTTTCTCAAAAAATAATATCCTAGTGGCAGCTTTCCTAGATTTTGAAGGAGCATATGACAATGTGAACCACCAAATCCTTTTAAATAAACTTGCAAACCTTGGAGTACCTCCTAAGCTAGTATCCTTTATTAAATCCTTCATAGAAGTGCGAAGTTTCATTGTTTGTGTTGGTTCAGCCTCTTCACCCCAAAAGACAATATCCAAAGGCCTACCTCAGGGAGCAGTCCTCAGTTGCCTCCTATTTGCCCTATATCTCTGGGACATGAACCTACCCCACACGAATCTACAATATGCTGATGATCTGGTGTTATGGTCATCTGGCAACACCTTTCAGATAGCACAGTCAAATCTGCAAAAGTCACTTTTCCAGTTTGAAAAATTCTCTCAACATTCAGATTTACCCATTGCACCCACCAAGTCAAAAATAATCCAATTTCACCGGAAGCGAAACCATGTTAATGCAAAACTAACTCTAAATAAAACAACTATTCCAGAAGATAATAATATTAATTACCTAGGTCTCATGCTTGACCAAAAACTTAATTTCCACCTCCACATTTCAAACACAATAAAAAAATGTTATAGAAAAGCAAATATACTAAAAAGACTTCTTTCCGCACCCTGGGGTTGTAAGGAGAAAACCTTACTCCAGTTTTATAAATCACATATAAGACCCCATATTGACTATGGGCTCATTGTCTAAGGTGCATGTGCAAAGACCCAGATGCAAAAAATTGAAACAACACAAAATGATATAATACGTCTCATATTTGATCTTAGGAAACCCACAAGCACCAAGTTTCTGCTTATGGAGAGTGGATTAACAACAATAAGGGAGAGACGTAGCTTTCTCTTGATAAAACATCTTACAAAAATTGAATCAAATAGCTCACACACATTACATAATTGATTAAGAAATCCAGCCATGTATAGAGGTATTGCAGATGAGTATGCCAATATTCAAAAGAAGTTCCCTGTACCAGCGAAGTCTATTGCACCTACTTTCCCCCAATCCCCTCCATGGAATTGGTCATTTCCCATAATAAATACTGAATTTTCAAAATGGAATAAAGATTTAACCCCCATTGCTTTTGTCCAGAAAAAATTTGCAGAACTTAATACAATTACCTATAAAAATCACTTCCAAATATTTGTTGATGGGTCAAAAATGAATGAGAAGGTTGCAAGTGGTGTTTTCCTTCCTCACCTGAAAATTGCAATGGGCGAGAGATTATTTAATAATTTATCTATAATGTCTGCTGAGTTAAATGCCATAATCATAGCATTAGAACACCTAAAGCAAAACCAATCTTCGATTGAAAATTCGAATAATATCATCATCTATTCCGACTCTTTATCAAGCCTTGAGTTGCTGGCCTCAGCTCCTCAATATAAGTTGGACATTGACACTCATCATTGTCGCAGTATTATTGATAATCTTGCTTCAAGTGGCATAAAAACTTACTTTCAGTACATTCCTAGCCACTCTGGTATAAGTGGTAATCATCAGGTTGATGAAATAGCAAAAAATGCTATAAAAATATTGACCAGCCAAGTGGGAGACCAATCCCAATTAGAGATATTTACCGATGGAGGCTATCAGATATTAATTTTAATAAGATTAATCCTATCCTTTCCCCCTTTCCCAATAAGTATCTTTCTAAAATTTATCTAAGAATTCGTTCTGGAACAAATGGACTAAATTTCCTTGCATTCTCATATAAGCTTTCTAATTCAAGTGGTTCAATTCCCCTGTCCCTTCTTTGCAGGCATTGTAATATGAATAATGAAACAATTGACCATTGCCTATTTGAATGTAATATGCTGACGTCTGCACAACATACCTTGCTTTCTAAACTGTTAAAATACTTTAAACACCACAAAATCCCACTATCAGCCAAGAGCCTAGCCAACTATACCTGCAAACAGAGCATAGAAATCGACATCTATCATCTTATATTTGAACTCCTAGAGTCGAAAGATCTGCTGAAAGATATCTGAATATATATAATAAATATGAGGCAATCAAGCCAGTAGCTCTGTAGCCCACAGAGTGAAGCAAAAGGAAAAGGGCTAAATAGTTTTACTGAAAAGCCCGCTTGCTGTTAAATAGAAGAAGAAGAAGAAGTAGATTACAAATAACAAATCAATTTTAATAAATATTAACGTAAAACCTTAACGCACAACTGAAAACAAATAACAAAAAGAGGCCTCAAGACATTACCCTAATCCTTAAAAAGGCATTACCCTCCTACTCCCTCCACCCTCCTCCCTAAAAAGACCTAATTGCAAAAAAACTTAATACTATATTAGCACCTTGCATTTTACTGAATTTATAAAGGCACATTCTAGTTCCCTATTGTTCTTCTTGTTTTGATGTTTATGATGGGAAGGCAGTTTGATCTTCGTCAGTATTTATGTTTTCTTTATGGGGAGCAGTTGATCAATGATATCGTTTATTTCATTTGTTTAGGCAAAAAATACGCTAATATTATCAACCGACTAAAATTCTAAAAATTTTGCAGAATTGAAAATCTTATTCTCAAGTCTTTCAGATTCAGATTACACTTAAATACCCTGAAAGAAGAGCACTTTGCTCATACATTACAATTAAAAACATGACGCAATATCACTTTGGAATTATGGAGAAAATTAACTTAGGTTTTTTTTTTTGGGGGGGGGGGTGGTTGTTTTGTTTTTTTTTGACGTTGAATCCTTGATGATGCAGAAAATTTTATTTTATTGCTTATTGTCGGGCGATAGGAGGATCGCTGTTTCGTGTGGACTGTCGGTGAGTTGACTTCTTTTCCTTATAGATTTATAAATTAGACATTGTTTAGTATTGTTTAAGCCAAGTTTTAATATTAGTGTTTTATTCTATGTCGTTTCCCAAATAACGGGCCATTGAGCCCTTTGGGATATTGTTTTTGTTATTGTTATTTATGGAAATAAATGGAACTTGAACTGAACTTGAACATATGATAGAAATTTACAGTTTACCTTGGAAATTCAACTGGGAAATAGAATATCGTTCCTAGATGTGTTAATTATTCGTAGCAGAAATATACTGGATTTTACTATTTACAAAAAAAATCAACACAAAACAATAGATATCTTAATTTTAATCAAACCACCCCAACAAGTTAAAATAGCTGTTGTAATATCTCTTGTCAGTCGTGCCCTAAACATTTGCTCTAATTCCAACATCACAAGAGATCTAAACTTTATTAGGAATATAGTTTTTGGAAATGGGTATCCCATTTTACTAATTAATAATACAATTAGCCGTAGACTGAAAAGACACTCCCGTAAAATCAATGGTATTTTACCATGCAAGAATCATGATAAGTACTTAAATATAATCTACCTTCCATACATCCAAAAAATCACTACGAATTAAAAAATAATAATCTGTATGTAGTATTTACTATAATTTCAAAATCATGAATTTCCCAATCTCTGGTAAAGATAAAACCCCAGTTACTCTCCAAAGAGGGGTCTATCAAATACCATGTGACTGTGGGAAATGCTATGTAGGTAGAACTCACCAGAATTTAGAGAAACGCCTACAACGGCATAAAGATGATATCACCAAAGCTTTATATTCTAATATTGCTAATGTTTCCTTTTATTCTGCTTTAAACATCCATGTATTTGAAAACCCCAGCCACAAAATAGGCTGTTCGAGAAGCAGTTGAAATCAGACATAAGATAAATAATAATATTTTTTTAAATAGAGACCTGGAGGAATACTCACTAAATACTCAATACACAAATTTAATTAAAAACAATCTTAAAAATGTAAAAAAAAACTAGTGGACATTAACACAGAACCAGTCACAAATAGACCTTTGAAGTTAGCTGCCGAAAGGCAAGATTAGCAGTGAAAGCTTGTGTTTTTAATTATTTTTCTTTCATTTTAACGAATTTCCTTGTTTTACCTCACCTTATTTATCATTCCTGGTTGAATTTCACTAAAGTAAGGATGCTGGGGCTGTTTTAAAATTTTCATTTTAGTTTTAATGGTTGCATGTTATTGTAAGTCTCTTTTCCTTTATTTATTTATTTGCTGAGGATGGTCCTTGGACATAGGTTATAGAATTCCACTGTCTTGCAAAAAGAGTTCCCTATTGTTCTTCTTGTTTTGATGTTTATTATCGAACAGTAAACAAAGAAACAAAACAAAATTCACAAAGACAAACAAACAAAAATACAACACAATAAGTAAAAAAAAAAAAAAAGTTATGAACCAAAAATACATGAATTTACGTACTGGAAATTCCCGATTGGAATACAAAACTCCCGGCAGTACCACATCCCTACTATTTATACTACTGTTTTCCTTTATGATAAATTTATTATAATGATATTATTTATGATAACTTCAGCAACAAGGAAAAGTCTGATAATGGAAAGATAAAGAGTTGACGTGAAAATATAGGAAACAAAAGTGAAAATCATGTACTTACTAGTTGACCCCTTCCAGCACATATTTCTTTACTGTTCAGCTTTAAGTAGGCTTGAATAAGCCTAGCAAGACCAAAAACGTTGGCAGAACTTTTCCATAGATGTTGATATGATAATAGACGAGGAAACAAATCCATGTACAAATCTTGAAGTAACACATCCCCAATGACGGGGGCAGTTTCATCATTTGGATTCCAAGACTGCCAGTTAGGCATGAGTAGCTCAACTTTAGGTACTATCAGCTGATTATCAGCTGCATGTTTACGCTGCTCTAAAAACAGTGCCAACACTTGGAATACAAATGTCA
>JAQQPU010007023.1:0-14240 GCA_029168905.1 Artemia sp. Kazakhstan ARC1039
ATATAATGCAAGCAGATCTCCTGACTCTAGATGAGCTTCAAAGACGTCACAATACACCGTACAAGTACATTCTACTTGCAATCAGTGTTTTTAGTCGCTATGCATATGCAATTCCATTGCGATCAAAGAGAGGTGTTGAAGTTGCTCAGGCCATTGAAAGTATTCTCGAACAGGATTCATATAAAAAAAATTCAAACGGATCGCGGTAGTGAATTTGTTAATCCCCATGTTGCAAAAGTACTAGAGAAATATAGTACACTGCTCTATCATAGACACAGTCTTATAAAGGCTGCATTGGCCGAACGATTGATAAGAACTATTCGACTTTTAATTTCAAGATATTGTACATTGAAAAATACACCGGCTTTTATTCATGATCTAGATAAAATCATGTTGATTTATAATCAACGACCTCATCGATCATTGTCCAACTCTACGCCAACGGAAGTTCATCATTCTGATCATGATACAATTGACACCTTTCTTAAACAGTATTCCAATGAAACGATTGTCAAGAAGAAGAAAAATAAATTCAATGTTGGTGATACTGTTCGAATTAATAGAACAACTAATGTTTTTGAAAAGGGGAATTACTTGTGGTTTACCGACCTTTTTAAAGTGGCAAAAATCCTAGACACTAAACCCATAACTTATCGCCTGCGTGATACCAAAGATGAAGAGATTCTCGGTGGCTTTTATGACTATGAATTGCAAAAATTCAAAAATGCTAGTGAAATCTATCAAATTGAAAAGATATTAAAGACACGTACTCGCAGGGGTAAGAAACAGTTACTTGTTCGGTGGCTAGGATACAACTCTGATTTTGATTCTTGGATCGGTGTTGAAGATATTGACAATGCCCAATGATTTCTATGTAACTTTCATGTCCAACGTTTCCGATCCTCTCTACAATGACTTGAATACGACAAGTGATTTTTGGACAAAACTCTCCCCCGCCATCAAATTTGACGGTGCATATGAAGTGGCTCTTGTCGACTGTATTCTCAAAAATACCTATGACATCCTGAGAAAGGATCGTGTGTATGATATAAAAGTTATACCATTCGATTGGACTATGAATGGGTTGGGCTATGTCGACTATGAATGGGTTGAAACACTTAAATCTAGTGACTATCCACATGTCAAATTGAAATATATTGAATATGATTTGTGTCGCACAATCAATAGAAAAATCTCATATCGCAGGAATGGTAAATTCCATTTTAATCCTTCATTGGAACATGATAGGATTTACATTAGCTCACCTGTTCACACTGAAACAATTATTCTCAATGATAATGCGAGAGATGTTCTTGGCTTTAAACAGAATATGATCAATGGGAAAAATGCTGGCACCGTTTACGGGATGGATCAAGTTATTTTTGCTGATTATCCACCTGGTTTTGCCTCGGACTCTTGCATATTTCTCTATGCATCCTTTGTGGAAACGTCGAGAGTCGGTAATTTAAATGTCCTCCTTCTACGTGTTCTTGAACGAAAAACAACTCATGAACTTGTTCATCACTATAATATAAAGCATCTTCAGTATGTTCCTGTAAACACTTCATATTTGGAACTCTGTCAGTTAACACTAAGAAGTGAATTGGGTGATCCTCTAGCAATAACAAAAGGCTTAGCAGTGATTACATGTCATTTTCGACCTATTGTCAACGACAGCACAATCACCTAAAATGAACAATAGGAGAATTCCATTTGTCTGTCCCGATATCGATTGCTATGTTGTTGCTTTGAGTCCACATCAAATAGGCAATGGATTGGACTACTACAAGGGGCGTACTACAATGTCTGGCTATGGTCTTGGTAGCTGGTTTGCTAGGCTATTTCAATCTGCACTACCCCTTGCCAGAAAATATTGATAATTTTGCTGCCTCCACACTACAGGACTGGGGGTCGGGTAAGAATTTCAAGGAGAGTGTTAAGGAAAATATTAGATCTTCAGCAAGAGCCGTTGGTGAGCAACTAAAATCTCGACGAAATGGGGAGGGATTGAAAAGGATGCGTTCGCGTCATTCACTCATCAGTCTCCACCCAGGCGGGAAGCGAAGGACATCAAAAAGGACTTTGAGGAATAAAACAAGGAAAACCAATAAGCAGAAGAAAAAGAAAAAGATTGTTAGATCAAAGAAGGATTTCTTCTCTTAAGATGACTTATCTCCCCCACAAGGAATCATATCCATCAATCAGTTCCTCATTGAATCTATTCAATGCTGAAAATGTTGATGTCAGTGTCAAGTATGGCTACTATGAACAATTTCATCCCCAACAACCCCTCTCGGAAAATATTCACTTTCAAATATTTTCCAATGAAGACCATTTCATTGATTTGTCATCAACATTTATTGATTTAAATGTTGTGGTGAAGAAAAAGTCAGATAATACAACTCCAAATGCCGGCGATGGTCTCTCCTATGAAAACTGTATTCTACACAACCTATTCAAACAAATTAATGTATTTATTAATGGGACATTGGTGAGCACTAGCAATAATTTATCCAACTATGCAAGCTACATACAATTTATGATGATGACGCCAAAGGCGTACAAGGAGATGAGAGGACAATCATTGGGCTATGAATATCGAACAGGTGTTGATACTGACGGTGAGTTGACTACTGCAGTGACCCAGGAGTATCATCTAGTTGGAAAATTAAATCATGAGATATTCAATATATCCCAATGGCTACCCCCCATTGTCAAGATTGACATAAAGTTACAGATGGCACCATCAAATTTCATTTTGAGAATAACACTTCCTGCAGCACCCGATGCAAATGTCATTATCACATCGGCAATTCTCCACGTCTGAAAACAACAAGTTATGAGCTCTGTTGCATTGGCAGTGTAAAAGCCAAGAGCCAATGGTAACAACATTAAACTTCTTGTCCCCCATACGATCACCAATCAACGTCACATTGCCACCAGCTCTCGTAGCTATAGCGATTAATCATTTATCAATGGAGAAATCCCATCAAAATTGGCTTTGGCCTTTGTGAAGAGTGGCAGTGCCGTTGGATCCTGGACTGAATCCCCCCATGATTTTAATTTTTTCGGTCTATCTAGCCTCATGTGCAAAGTGAATCGTATTCCACTGTACACTCTATCATTTGACAAAAAATCCTATAGAACTCTGTACGAGTTGACCATGCAATCCCTAGATCATGACTCTCAACTATTTGAAAATGGAATAACCGATTCAATGTTTTCAAAAAATCATGGGGTTATTGTTTTGGACTTGTCTGGCACACAGGATATGAGCATAGTACAAACAGGGAATGTACGTTTAGAGTGTACATTTGCCAATGCTCTGACTGAGAGTATCACGCTAATATCACTGAGTCAATTTGAAACCTATTGGGAAATCACACCCGACGGCAGTGTTCTACTAGACCTAGCAAAATGAACACAAACCAAATAATCAACGTATTTAGTATGGATCCATACATGTCCCAGTACAAGTCCTATTGCATACCTTCGGACTTCATTGAAAAAATTCCAAGTGTTAACAATACCCTTATCATTGTTAATAGCAGTCCATCGACTTTGAAGACCGGTCATTGGCTATGCATCTTTCAAACAGCGAAGAATATTGAATTTTTTGATCCTCTTGGCCTATCGTATAAATTCTACGCTCCATACATCAGCAACTTTATTGAAAGCAGTGGGAAAACCATTATTCAAAATCAACGAAGAGTACAGGATTTAACGACTAAGACATGTGGCTTTCATGCACTACTCTTTTTCATGTTCAGATGTCGTGGGTACACCTACAAGCAGTTTTTCAACATCTACGTTGACTTACTTCAATTGAACGACTTTCTTGTGGAGAATATACTTACAAGTGTATTTAATATTGATTTTAGTGCCCTAAGAATAAAATATTCTAAGGATGTATGTGAAATTGTTTATTAATAAAAATTCATATACATGATAAAACGACTTTTCTACTCTTTAGATTTCATCCACTACTAGGTATTTGTCGACAAAAACTAGTGCAGGTAGATTATCTGAATTCATAGTGTACTGATCCTGATGTACTGCAATGTCAGGGTCACATTTTCTACAGTAGAGTGTGACTTCACTCTTGTCATATCTCTTTGTATAGTCCATGATACTATTCTCATTCATTCTATAGAATTCACATGTTTCAATTTGCTTATTTGAAGCAATTTCACAAACAGTGTCGTCAAGTGTCGAATCACATTCCGTCACAGCCAAATAAAAATCAGTGGGCTTATAATCATAACACCCAGTGTCTTCACAACGATGACGTAGAAACCATATTCTTTTGTTGTTCCAACAGTTGAATCGTTGACCCGGTTCCTCCTCCCAGAACAATCTAAAACCACGACGATACCAATCTCGCAGCAATAAACTAAAATCACGGTTAGGATTCTTTCCAATCATACCGGGATATGTATTCTCCCACTGATTACATTTATCATAATGACAATTGGAGCATAGGTGGCCTCTAGGATGAGAGTCACACACCTCTTCAAGACAGGAATTACAACCTTTAATTTGTACAGCATATCCTCTATGCAATTTACACGGGTTGCATAATCTACACTTTTCATCATACTCGTCAATCATAGTGCAATTCTCACATGATGATGACCAGCTGCCCAGTGTGTACATACATAACGGACATGTATGGAACATTTTGTCATGTGTTGACACTCTCACTACCACAATGAAACTGAGCTAGCAACAACAAAAATTGTCTGAGATAGAGAGAGAGGAGTAAATCATCCTTGAGCACCATCTTTCTCATGAAAAAAGTCCTAAATTTCAAAACTAATGTTTAAAAGCATATCCACAATATCATTTTGCCGTGTCGTGATCAATATATCAATAAATTGTGTAAATGCATTTGGACCGCGACGTAGAAGCTTCATACAATAGTCTAATGATGGAGAATCAGTTCTCATTATATCAACAAGCATTCCCCGAGAAAATATCTTCCTTTGAATAGACAACTCTAGAAAATCATCATCTAGAATCAAACGTTTTTCCATAAGAACTAGATTCCTCATGATTCGCTCTTTCTCGAATCTATCCATTTTTTAGAGTCCTAACTCTCTCACAACCAACTTCAGACTAACCAGAATTTCTTTTTGTACTCTAGAAAATATACGCTAGTCTACTATAGAAAGAAAATATATCATTGATTTAGAAACATTTTTATTGAACATAATTACAATAATAATATTCACTGATGCATTTTGTTCTCATCAATATATTTCGATAGGACATCTAATGCTGACCGAAGTTTATTTATATGGAGAATATTCACTTTTCCAGCAAAACATAGTTGCTCCTCCTGCTTAAACTTGCTTAATGATATCACGTATCTAGCATACATACTATCCCATTCAAGACATAGTCTACAGCCAGCGGTTATTTCCACAGCTACATTGGGTACTCGTATATCGTTGCTGCTGCTGCTGTCGGTTCCATCATTAATCTCCAATAATGTAAATGCACCACTCATTTTTTCTCCACTAATATCCTCTCAAATAAACTATTCTCTCTCTGAATTCAATTCTCTTACTAATATGAACTACAATGAAAATTACTCCTTATATTTGAATCCAACTACTAATCAAGTTACTGTATATGGAGTAACCACCGCTCTCTCTCTGTTTGACCCCAAAAAAATGGCTGTTACCTCAGAAAACCCGTCTGCTAAGGCAAGTACCGTTCGTAGTAATAGGTGACTGACCCGTGGTAAGCCAATGTACCAGTTAGACTACACTGTATATTCCTGCCTCAGGCGAGAGGTAAGACAAATTACGCAATCACTTGTGAAAGTACTAGATAGCTTACTACTATCGGATCAAAGCCAAATAGGGTTTTTTTTCAAATTAAAGTAAAAGCGGTATTTGAACTAAACACTAACAGCAACTATCCTTTGTATAAGGAAGCGGGAGTGAGCTGCCCCTCCGTCAAGCCCTTGCTCTTTACGCTGTTTTATATTACTTAACTAAAGCCATTTTTGGGTGCAGCAAAAACAGTCAGTGGATATTTGCCAGTGTTTTATTCATTGATTATCTTTCAAAACATTTGAATTGAGAAAGTTAGCGTTTGAAGCAAATGCCCATCAATAAGCCCTTTCGTTCTTGAGGCATTGCAGAAACCACTCTTTAATCTCAAATCCATTGCCCTTGTTCAAAAGCATCCGTGCTTAAAATGCTAGGAAAATGATTCGTAATTTAGCTTAAAGAGTGAAGGGTTGGGAGGGACAACATTAGTACTAAAGGGCGTTTCCATTTATTTCAGATCAATTAGACCGGTCAATTCTTACGGCAGCTATTTTGTATTGGTAGCAGTAATGTGTCTTTTTTTTCTCCTCTGCTAGTGGGCCATTGTAACATAGATGAGAGCAATTTAAAGGCTCATTTGAATGGAAATCGTTATATCTAAGTACTTTTTTAAATGCCAAATATAATTTGAAGCATAAAATTAGTTGAAAGCCACGCTTTCATCCATGTCAAATCATTTAGAAAAGATATGCTAAGGATAGATGCTACAAAAGTGTTAGTTGACAACATATGCAATATGCTACCCATATTTCATCTCATAGCTATATGCAGAAGCATAATATAACATTACCTCTGTCTGCTTCTTAAGCCACCTGCTTGAAAGATATCGATTTCCATGCTGTGGCAATAAACCCACCAGTGCCTCAACACGGGCGCCAAATCAGCCATGTTTAACTTTGACAAGTTTTTTGAAGAATCTAAATTTGTTTTGATAAAACATCTGTCACCTGTTTGACTCTATGTAAAAATTTTGTTTTGTGATGCAAAAAATCATGTTTGAACTTGTTCAGAAAACAATATTTCATTTTACTGCATAAAGAGCTCCTTCAATCAAAAGCTCTTTCCTTCGTCCCAATCGCCAAATGGGAAATCCTAAATGTACAGCCTCATAGTGGCCTTACGGTGGACCTTTCACATGTCTGCCTAGCCCGAACAGTGACTGTTAGCAGTGATGTTTGGTGAGGGGAGTGACACCTCTCGAGGAAATTATAATCTAGTAAATGACAGCATTTGCACTGGGCTCTGATTTATAGATAACTGTTTTTTTGTTGTTTTCTTTGGTGAGTTTTTCGGCCTGAAAAGCCCCTTCCTAGCTAAGTTGTGTAATTATAGGCTGCCTCCCGATGATATTATAACATTTGCGGGAATGAATCGGAGGTTTGAAAATGTCTGTGCACGATTTATACTCTTTTTTATAGAAGAGCATCGCCAAGGGTGGAAAACCAAGTTGGGGGGAGGTTTGCGCAAAGCCTCTATTTGTGCTGGGGGTCCTATTGACTTCTTGCTGTCCGGCTCAAAGCCGGCTTAAGTGTTTTGTTTAGACTCTTCAAGGTGTATCAGTCCCTGTCCTACACTGGTTTTGGGACCATGCTTTTCCTGAGGCCATAATAATTTCAGTGGTTTAAATAATATGAAAATTACAACTTCGATAGGTATCATGGGAAAAAACTATCGTATTGACATTTTGACTGACGACTTAAGATGTTTCAAATTGGACCTATTAGGAGTTTGAGAGGCATATGTCAGGAATAGAAAACATGAAATTCGGTGATATAGAATTTATGTACTTAGGCAGGAGGGATAGTGTTAATAGGAAGGGAGTAGTGCTCATGATGAACAAGGAAGATGCTGGAACATGGCTACAGGAACAAACAGATTATCGGTTCTGTTAATAATAGAGTATCATCTAAAATATTCATTTCGGAGGAGGAAGTAGAGACAGTGCTAAAAGGATTTACAAATAATAAGGCTCCAGCTGCTAATAGTGTGGTAATTGAATTTTTTAAATATGATGGTTGTGAAGTTAGACATAAATTACTGAAGATTATGAATATTATTTTTGAAAAGGGGGAAGTATTGATTTTAGGAAAACTTATAAAACTTCTGTATAAGAAAGAAGATAGGAGTTAGCGTGGTAATTATGGAGACATTAGCTTCGTTTCTGTAGGTAGCAAATTACTTAGTCTGATGATACTTTTTTGACTTGGAAATGCTGCAGATAAAGTTTTAAGAGAAGAATAATGTGGTCTTACGAAAAGGAAAGGATCTATTGACCGAATTTTCACTCTTAGAATAATAATTGAGAAGTACCTGAGTCAACAGAACCCTTTAGTCCTCAATATTATAGATTATGCTGATTGAGATTATGCTGAACATATGAACATCTTAGACGAAAAAGTTAGTAAAATAAATGATTTTTAGAGGTTTAGATAGTTTTGAGAGGCTTTCAAATAGGTCTGAAAGATTGAATTTAAGGAGACTAAGTCGCTAAGACCGGGAAAAAATGGTTGGATAACGAGAAGATCGATCTAGTGGACAACCTTCCTTACTTAAGTAGTATTCCCAGAAAAATTGTCTATGGATTATTGTGGGTACCCCTCAGACTATTTGTATTTCAAAGAGTAAACTGTAGGAATAACGTGGTCCTATCCCCCTTTTTAGGTCTATAATGAAAGAAAGGTCGAGTTGGTTTGGCCACATTTTGCAGATGAAGGATGAAAGATAGCCAAAGAGTGTCCTTTCGGTCAAACATCTAGGATCAAACAACAAGCCGGTCGTCCCTGAATGGGGTGGGAGGAGGTCATAAGGGAAATTTAAACATCTTGGGAGGGTGTAAAGAGGGAGGTTTTGAATATATTGGGATGAAGCCGTATTGGTCTCAGGCAGGTTCATTCTGTAGTGAGTTTTCTGTAGTAGCAGTAGTAGTACTGAGAACCCTGATATATTTTAAAGGAGCCCCCCCCCTACCCACCTCAAAAAGACTGATTGTTCCTTTTGTTACTGTTTTTTTCTAGTTTCATTCCTTGGACTTTGAAACTTTATTTTAATTCTATTGAATAATTCCCCTCATTTGCTAAACAAAAGATTTGAAAATTGTTTTTTTTGTAAAAAAAAAATTTTATTATATGTTCTATGCTATTTTCAAAGGGACTAGTGTAATTTGGAAGTGAAAGGTAATATAGGAAGGGACTAAAGGAAGATCAAAGGGCCCAAAAAATGTCGGAAGGGATGAAATGAAGGGACTAAACATTGTTTGAAGACTAAATTGTAGAAAGGACTAAAGGAAGTCTATATTGAGTAAATAAGGTCAGAAGGGACAAAGAAAGTTGGAAGGGACTAAAGGAATTTGAAAGGGATGGAGAAAGACGAAGGGACAAGAAATTTGGGGAAATCGGAAGGAGCTAAATAAAGTTGGTAAAAACTATGAACGTTGGAAGTTACAAAAGGAAGCTCAAAGGGACGAAAGGAAGACAAAGGAGACTAAGAGTATTGGAAGGCATGGAAGGAAGCTCAAAAGGAACAAACACTATACAAAGTTCAGATTGAAAGGAAAAAAAGAATATGGTCATTGAGGGAGATCCCGAGGCTCGTATAGAAGCCCGTGCTAGAGCAAGTAAAGCTCGTTGTAAAATTCCTGAGAGTGTATATTTTCTAGAACAATTTTGATTTTGTATTTTCTAGAACACTATTATTCTACATATAAGATCTTTATTTCTTGAAATTTGAGGAATTTACTGGAGGCAGAGGGGATATTTTCCTTAAAAATCGATAAATTACCCTCCAACAGAATCGAAATAAATTCCTGAGGCTTGATCTTTTGTTACAAGAAATACAGTTGCTTGCACATTGATCTAGTAACAAAGCATGCACATTTATTGCCAGAGAGGGGGCTTGTTTCCCCAAAAATCAATAGATTATACACTAAAATCAAGGAACTGTTTGAAAAATAACTGTAAAACAAGAGCCAATTCAAAAACCATCTGTTTCAATTAATCTAAACTAGGACACTGGCAAACTATGGAATATTTTGAACACGGTAAATGCTGTCATTTGGGGTCATTTCCGTGTTAATCTTCGTAAGAAAAATCCCGTAAGAAAGAAAAAGCGCACTTTAATGGTGTGCTTGTATGAACCGATAATACGAAGTTCAAATGGAGCTTCAAGTGTTACAAATTTAATAAGTTGTTTAAAAATAGTTGCTTTTTACATTTTGCAAAAAACAGTATTCCCATGGACTTAGTCTAACGGCCCACCGTGGAGACCGTCAGTCCGCCCCTTGCGAACGAGGACGCGTCCACTAGGCATACTTTTGTATCTTTAAGCATTATATATTTTTTTTTCTTACGCTGTAATGTTATTTGGGGTCACTTTCGTGTTAATTTCGTATGTTTCCCTAAAAATGTTCATATGTTAAACACCGGCTCCCGTGTTCAGTACTCACAGCATAGCCTTTTAAACCAGGCATGTACAGTCTCCGCCCCCTGTCCCCAATATCTGAAGATTTGTACGGTTTTCCTATTTTTTAACTATTTCCTCCGTTATTTTTCTATGTTTTGAGCGTTTTTGTCAATTTAACCTTACACCCCCCCCCCTTTTCTTTCTGAAATGAACGCAGTGCGTAAACCTGCCCAGTGAATGAAAGTAAACTTAATCTGAACCTTTTATTTATTTTTTGTGGAATATAATTTCATAAATATATTACAATTTTATAACTCGTCTATAGTAGACCCCGAAGCCGCGCCGAAAAGTCGGCGGCACGCCGCCGAAACAAAAATGGTGGCGCGCCACCGAGCTTGCATCAGCGCGCTGAAACTGCCGCTGATTCTATCGGCGGCGGCGTCACTAATACGCCGCTGTTTTTTTTTCTCTTTTTTGGTTATCGATATCGACCTCCTGACTTCAACCGTCATCCCGGCTAATCTGTTTCTTAAAGATAAATACTTTCATGTTGGGCTCGCCATGTATATCGGTTCGTAGGAAGGAGAAGAAGAAATTTTTCTTGAAACAAAAATTCTACATTCCACTTTAAAATTCTGTTCGTTTTTCTTTCTGATTTTTTCGGATGAAAAGAGGTAGATAAAAGAGCATTAGGCAATTCAGGATGTTATCATAGGCAGTGCAATCGAGCTGCCTAAGTAAAGAACAATGTATTACTTTTTTTTCCATACCAGGGCAATTTGTATCGAAGGGGTTGTCGTAGAAACTTCGAAAAGGGCTCGTTCGATTGGAAATTGGAATAGCTAGTGCCCTTTTTAATAGTACAAATTGATTGGAAGGCAGCTAACACCCCTTCCACACACACCATTTCCCCAAACACATCCAATCAAAATTTTAAGATAGCCATTTTGTTCAGAGTAACTGATTTCCAAAGAAAAAATATGTTTTTTGAGGAGGTTACTCCCCCACAACCCTTTGGGCAAGGGTTTTGTAGTTATTCCCTGGGGGTACATAAGAACGATGTTGGCACAGTGTATTATTTATTATTTTTTCCTTTAGACCAGGGCACTTCATATCTAAGAAGTTGTCGTAGAAACTTCAAAAAGGGCTCATTCAATTAGAGATTGGAGTGGCTTGTGCTCTTTTTAATAGTCGAAAATGATTGGAAGGCAACTAACACCCCTTCCACGCCCACCATTTCCCGAAACACATCCAATCAAAATTTTGAGATACCCATTTTGTTTAACGTAGTTGAAAGTTCTGGAAATTAGGTCTTAGAGGATGACAACCACCCTCACAGCCCTTAGGGTAAGGGTTGTAATTTATGCCCTGGGGGCATATACGGTGTTTATAGAAAGTGTTGCCGTAGAAACTCAAAAAGGGATCATTCGATTGGAAATTGAAAAGCCTAGTGCCCTTTTTAATAATCGAAAGTGATTGGAAGGCTTGACATTTTTATAGTAGAGATCGATGTGGGTATAATGTATCATTTTGTTGTTTTGTTGTTGTTTAGACCAGGGCACTTCGTATCAAAGGAGTTGTCGTAGGAACTTCGAAAAGGGCTCCTTCGATTGAAAATAGAAAGGGCTAATGTTCTTTTTAACAGTCGAAAGTGATTGGAGGGAAACTAATCCCCCTCCCACGCCCACCCTTCCATTTGCCTTTATGTTTAAAAAGTAAATGTTGCCTTAAGATTAAATCAAAATGCACTGTGTTAATGCTAATTCCCAATGAGGCATCTCAGCAGTATCCCAAGAACGACTGAGGGTATTATGTTCAAACTTTTGGGGTTTCTTCTGCTCTTAAAATTTGACCAAATCAAAATAGCGTAAGTGTATCCAAGCTATCAAAGAAAGTAAACAAATTTTTTGCGAATGTTATTAAGTTTTCCATTTCAGGTCAACTAGAGGAGGTATGAAACTAAATTAAACACTACTATTTGTGTCCAGATTTTTAAAAGGGTCTATGTTTTTAAATTTTGCTGAAAATTTTTTTCCAGCATACAAATAGCAGGCCAAACTATATATTCTTAAAAAAGACGAAAAGATTTAAAGTATTATTTCCTTTTTCCCTGAAAAGACTATGTCAATATAAAACGAACAGAAATTAATTAAAAAACTGTTTCCGCAAAGTAGGTCTTTCAAAGAAAAGTAAAGAACTCCATTAAACAAAAAAGAGCAAAATTAAAATCAAATAATCTACCAAGCGTGAAACTACCACAAATCAGCATCGATAAATAAACGAAACCCAAAACGAACAGAAATTACAATAAATAACCGAGTCAAACTCAAAACGAACGGAAATTAACATAAGTTGGGCTCAAAACCCCTATGCCTTCCGAAGGCCAGAACATAATTTTCACTTTACAGAAAAAAATACAAATGAATATGCATTGTCAGTTTAATATACATATACTGATATTTAGTAATCAAAATGTTAATATTATTTGATTTATTAAAGTTATAAAAGTAAAAACATTTATATTTTTTCAGTAAAGTGAAAATCATGTTCTGGCCTTGGGAAGACATAGGGGTTTTGAGCCCAACTCATGTTAATTTCTGCTCGTTTTGAGTTTGACTCGGTTATTTATTGTAATTTCTGTTCGTTTTGGGTTTCATTTATATATCGATGCTGATTTGTGGTAGTTTCCCGGTTGGTAGATTATCTAGAGCTAGTATAGAAATCTATCTATAGAAATGAATCACATTTTTTTTTTGCACAGTTAGCAGAGCACACTGAAGTTGAAGTAGCCTTAAACTTTGACTTGAAACGTTATAACTTGATCACTTCTTTCAGAAAAGAATTTTGGAGGGTTATTCGGTGTCGATAATAAAAGAGGGCAAAGGTGCAGTTTAGTTCCTCCTGTAGTGTAGGGCAGAGGAGCCCTATGGTAAAGGTGCAGGTTTGTTCTCCCTTATAAAAACAACTTATTTCAGTAGATACAAAGAAGAAGCCCATTTGCGGCATTCTGTGGGACCCCAAGGTCCAATGCTAGTATCAGATCTCGCGAGTGGCAGTTTGCGCTCGTCAAGTTCTGGCTGTACCGGCCACAAGTGCCCCAGCTAAACGGCTTTTTAGCACGACAGGACAGATAGTGACTGCAAAAAGATCAATGGCTCCAGGCAGAGTGAACAAACTCACTTTTGTTACATCAATTGTAACTGAAGTGATCTAACCGCTGATTTAAAATTGTTGGTGTTGTTAAGCCATGGTATTTGACTTGTATACAGTGTTTTTTCGATGTTGTTATTTGTTTTGAACAATAAAAAACTTTAGCGTAAAGAGCGAGGCGTTGAGGAGGGGACAGCCTCTTTCATATACAGAATAATTTCTGTTCGTTTTAAGTTTAAACGTCGTTCCTTACTTTCAGTTAAAAAAACTTGTTTTTTTTATGTAATCCCGTTTAAGAAGAATCTAGCTTCTGTGAACTATTTGTCGAGAACAGAAAAAAAATCGCCTTAGTTCGCTTTTTTTTGGAAACTTTTTTTTATAAATAAAGGGCATTCTAAACTTTACAACAACAATCGAGATAATGGGTAGCTACTGATATAACACCTTTATAATATAATTAATCAATAAATAAAACCAATATAAATAAAAATATACATAATATATGAATGATATTAATTATAAACCATATAAATAAAACCATTATAATAATCAATATTATACCTTTTGTTTTCCTCTCTTCAGCATAAACTGGGTCATTGGACGGAAAAATTGTGTTGGCTATCTGCCATTTTGTAAAAGAGATTGTCCTATCAATACACTCTTCCTGATACACTTCAATATCATTTAATACGGCGATTATTGTTGTTCTTTCAGTAGTGCCGGTTCTGGCCTCTCTTCTGCCCGGGGGAAAATATTGATTAGTTGTTTCCAAAAAATTTTCAGGCTAATTTTCAACAAAATGTTCATTTACGGTATTAACAAAATTTGCATTTATTAACAAAATTTTTC
>JAQQPU010007023.1:24028-38795 GCA_029168905.1 Artemia sp. Kazakhstan ARC1039
ATTCACTTTGGTCCTAACTCAATAATATGATTTGGTATATATTTACCACATTTTGTTTTGTTTGATTACTTAAAATAGTTTTATGAATAAAAATGTTTTAAATTTATGGACAACAATAGAAGGGAGCATAGTAGGCCTAGGCTAATTTGATTAATAGCCTAGAAACATGGTACAGATTACAAAGTATGAATTTCAGCATTAATTTGGTGATTGACCTCTCCAGAAGAAAATATGTTATAGGCTAAAACAATTCTTACTACATTGGCTATTATGAAGAATAATAGTAGTCAACAGATATTCCAGGCATTTCTTCTTTCATTAACTTTTTATCCAATTTCTTTCATGCATTCATCAACCACCAACACCAGCCACATTTTCAGTGATGTTTTAAGAATTCCTAATGAGTTTAAAAAAAAACAAAATACTGTCAGTAACATTCTTTTATAGCATGTGATCAGAATGTTGCAGCTTAGTTGAGCACTAGGCCTATTACAAATGCATACTATTCAATTGAATGGTCATGAAAACTAGGCTATTTAATTTCTGGCTTAACAGTTATTACATTGGACCTTATTTCATTCCAAAGTACAAAGAAAGGCAACAGTTATGCTTCTCAAGTGAAAAAGTAGTGTAGTATAACCTACAGTTTATAGAATTAGCAGTATGATCATACCCTATCTCACCCATTATGAAAACCCAGACCAAGGTGTGAGTGCTCCAGAGAACGTTTTTGCAGATATAAACATAAGCAGCATTAGATCTTTTCACAGGTAGACAAGTCAGATTTCTCTTGGACACAAAACAAGTGGAAACCCGCTATTACAAATAATGCACTTTGTAACCATTTCTCATTGATTGATGGAAACAGACTAACCTGCTAATGTAGAAATAAGTGGGCGGAGCTTTTTGTTTGTACCAAGAATGAAGACCAGAAATGATCTGCGATAAACTTACTGGATAATTCTATAAACTGTGAGTATAACCACTAGAAACCAAAATTGTCTTTTCTAATAGAATTCAGATAAATAGCCTGCCATGTGGGTATCTATTCTACAAATTTTGAAAATGTCTGCATGTATTGAGCACCATAGACACTTGATATTTTGAGTGTAAGTACAAGTATCCAGGTTTAGAAAGTTTTAGAGTGATTCACAATTTGATGTATATATTCTTGATTATTAAGAGTATTCTATGCTTTGCAACAGTCTGGGTCCAATCATATGTAATTTCTAGAAGCATTTCTGTTGATCATCTCAGGACAAGGACTATGAAAAATCAGTTTGATCCTCTTTCTACACCCCCCCCCCCAAAAAAAAATCCACTTTCCTTCAATAAGTATTGCTCTATTGTTCTTCCATTTGCCAATTTTACCCTTGTCAATTTCAACAACTCTTCTTAGACCTCCTAAATGCTCTCTATTTTTATTGACAATGTCCAAGCAAACCTCTCTGTAATAATTTTGCCAATATGCAGTAATTGCTGAAGGTATTTGAAGCTTATCCATCATGAGACAAACTTCTGGACAAACCCAGATATTTGCACTTAATACTACAAAATCAGTATTTCATCAAGTTTCCTCATTGAAAGCACTGAGTTGCCATGCTTACTCACTTTGCAATAGATTGAAATCATATTTATTCTTTGGAATTATTCTGTTTCACATGTAATTATTGTTTTTAGGCATTAAAAGCTGCTTTTGTTTATTAAAAGTATCACTCCTTTCCAAAAGTTATTGAATAAATTTCATTTGGTAGAATGTAGTCCAAAAATGTCCAAAAAAATACTCTGAAAGACATCATTCTGTTTTCATACAGTCTATACTAATTCTTTGGCAGCTCTATAATTTATTTAGTTATTCAATAGTAGTTGGTCAAGCAAGGATTTACAAATGACAAATAGGCCATGGAATACACTTACCATATTTTTCTGGTTTTCTGTTTTCACATGTATTTGATGTTTTTAAACATTGGAAACTATTTTTGTTTAATCAAAATAGCAGTCCTTACCAAAAGTTATGGAATAAACTTTATTTGGTAGAATGTAGTACAAAAATAATTACAGTGTACCTACTTTAAATGGATAAGATACTCTGAAAGACATCATTCTGTTTTCACACATTCCATACTAGTTTTTGGCAGCTCTATAATTTATTTAGTTATTTAATTGTAGTTGGTCCAGCAGGGATTTAACAATGACAAATGGGCCATGGAATATACTTACCATATTTTTTTGAAGTTTTCTGTTTTCACATGTATTTGATGTTTTTAGGCATTATAATCTATTTTTGTTTAATCAAAATAGCAGTCCTTTCCAAAAGTTATGGAATCAACTTTATTTGGTAGAATGTAGTACAATAATAATTAAATTGTACCTACTTTAGATAGATAAGATACTCTGAAAGACATCATTCTGTTTTCATACACTCCACACTAATAATTTTGCAGCTCTATAATTCATCTATTTGCTCAATAATAATTGGTCAAGCAGGGATTTACAAATGACAAATGTGCCTGGAAATATACTGACAATATGCTTACCACATGCTGTAAAAGAATATTAAAGATAGCATTTTGTTTAAAAGAAAATTGTTAGGAATTCTTAAAATGTGACCTTGACAACATGAAAATATAGACTTAATTTTGTTTACATATGATAATACAGAATTCTTATTCTGAATGGCATGCACACATGTTTAGTTCAACACAATAACTGTTAAATCAAGACAAAGCATGGCTTGTATCAGGTGATGCAACAAGATATGTTTATATTCAATGGTACCCACATGATGGGAGTCATGAGGACTTCAGCCCCAGAAAAGACAAATAATTTGTAGTTTCAATCTGTATGATTGAAAACCCTCCTCTTCATCTACCCCAATTTTTCCAGTAAAAATAGTACAGTATAACAAGATAATTGCAACACAAAAAATTTCTGAATATTCAAATTTTGCCTAAAATCCAAAATGCAGTCTAGTATTTTATTTCCTAAGCAGAAAAGTTTCAAAAGCTTTAGAAACATTGCTACAATTACAAAATAATAAAGTAATATCAATTGAAAATTAATAGAAATTGATTAAAAAATGGAAATAAAAAATAAAGTATGATATTAAAGCTTAAGACAAGTAGAAATAAAGTGATATTGTAAGTTCAAGTATAGAACAGAATTACTACAAGGGAATAAATGAAATCTAAAACAGACATAAGCTGAAATGGATAACCAAGTCAATTTTAGAAATAAAAGACATTATGGATCAATAAAAGTAATCCAACAGAAACAGAAATTAAACTCCACAATCAAGTCAAACTTAAATAAAAGAGATATTACTGCAAATGAAAAAGATGGACAAAAAACAAACAGAAATTAAAGTGAATAACCAATTAAAACTCAAAACAAAGAAAAATTACAACAAACAAGAGTGGTGGTACCCTGAAAAGGACAAACACTTTTTAACAGTTTTTTTTATTTGTCATAAAGTCAGAAAAAATAAATATTAATGAAGTTTAAAGTAAAAAACAACAACAATTTATTAGAATAAAAATATTGCAGACTTTCAATCTAAAAGTGGTTAAATGTTTTTAAAGGATATTTTTTGTTGTCCAAAATTTTCCCTGTGCATCAATTTCATTCAAAAGTATAGAAAACTGATGCCTAAGTATATGTTTTGACCATCAATTGGTAATTATTTAAGCTATATGTTTAGTTTGCTGAAGCAGTAGCTTTCAATGAGTAACTAAAACACTGCAAAAACACAAACATAAATTAAAAGAAATAATCACATCAAACATAACGACAACAAATGCTACTATAGATGAATAATTGAATCCTTAAACAGACATAAATTACAATAAATCATCAAGGTAAACTTAAAATGTACAGTAATTACCACAAATGGGAGTAGAGCTACCACTCCTTAAACCCTCTAAAGGCCATAACATTATCTGCACTTTACTGAAAATCATATACATTTTTTAAAATGTAGTTTTGTTTTATCAAAATATAAAGAAAACACAAGAATCAAGATGACTGGATAGCACTGATAAAGTAGACTAATTGTTTAATAAATAGTGATGCTAATTTTGAGAAGTCACATAAATTTCTGATTTTTAATATCTTAACTATAAAAAAAGAAATGCTAAAACCACATTTTGGCTACAGTACAAATGACATTATGGTCTTAAGGAGACTAAGGGGGTGGTAGCCCCACTTCTGTTTGTGTTAATTTCTGTTAGTTTTATGTTTGACTTCCTTAATCATTTTAGGTTGTATTGGTTTCAAGATTAACTTATTTATCTATAGAAATATTTGTTATCTTTTTGTTTGAAAATTATTTGTAAAACAATTTTCTTGTTTTGGTTTCAATTATTCAATGCTAGTAATTTCGATTTGTTTTAAGCTCATATTATTGTAGAGCTTTATTTCTGCTCATCTTTGGTTTTAATATGGCTCTCCAATTTTCCTTGAAGAAATTTCCTTTTCTATGTTTCTTTATTTTGAATTAATGTTTTTTGGTTTTTTATTTTTTTATTAATGGTTAATGTTAAGAATATTTATAAAGTATTCAGTGTATCTTCTTAAGAATCCAAATATTGTGATAAACATTGACCAAAATTTTAATATTCAGTCAAAGTCTTCAATCAACGGTAGTTTTGTGCAATAAATTTTTAACAATAGTTTTACTAATAACATTTTGTGTGCATGGAGAGGGGTATTACTGTTCATGTTTTGTGTAATTTTTGGTCCTTCTTGGGGCTGAAGGGTCTCAATCCTGTAGACACCCTTGATTATGCACATGTCTTAATCTGCCATTTTATTAAAAGTGCTTTTTATGTTGTAACTGTCTGTTTGTTCAAAAAAATCAGTTTCGAAATTGGTCTTTGCATAGGAAGTTTGTGGACACCATTTTAAAGCTGATAAGAGAGTCAAACAACAAGGTTCTGTTTTTGTGTGTCCTAATTCTTTGAGTCAGGGATGAATCAAAACATTGGAATGTCATTACTGGGCTGAACAAAAGTATTACGAGTTTTAGGTGATTGTAGAAAATCAGCTGTGAGCATCTGGGCCTATTCTGTGGTGAAACAGCTTTTCAAGTTTTTTGTTTGCTCAAGATTTCCCTTACCCATCTGCTTACAGATATTCAAGACTTTCAAGAAGTTTCAGACTTTGAAGAAAAAATGTTGCCCCTTTTTTAGATGAACCTCTAGGAGACAAAATTTTTTTTGCACTCCTGTTCCCTTTCCCAGAATATAGACATATTATCTGAGTCTCCTACCCTTCAAAGATGGTCCCTGAAAGCTTTACTTGATTCGTCTTGTATTTTCCAAGAAATTAAATATAAACTATTTTGAAAGCCTCTGTGAATATATTACCTTTTGAATTCCCTCACTACTTCATCTCAAACAGATTTAAGGTTCCACTTAAACTAACAGTCTAAAAACTTTCAGGGGGATTGGGGAGATATTTTTTTGTCTCAATATCTCTTGCCTCTAAAAACGAAAATTAAGACCCCTTGTTTCCTCTCTTCCCCAACACTGAGGTCGATCCTCATATCCTGTTCCTGAGATATCACAGAGATGTCATTTTGATCATCTGGATACATGACTTTTTTTTTACTTACCTCTGCCCCTCCCCCAAATTTAAATTCGAGATCCACTTGGCTCCCTAACACCTCCTAAAAATTCCCGCTTAATCCCTCAAGCTGTTCTGGAAATAATGCAGATGCACCATTTTGATAACTCAGGTTCGCATGTTTTTTTTTTTTTTTGTTTTGCATCCCTACTTCACCAGGAATAGATTGTAGATCAACAAGAGCTCATAGTGCCAAAATTTTTAGACAGATTGGGCACCAAATCTCTAAACCATGTCCCTTGCCCCCTTCCCCATGTCAAGATTTGAGGTCCTTTTGACTTCTCTCCCCCCCCGAAACACTTCCCGAAGGTGTCAGCTTGATCCCCAGAGCAGTTACCAAGGTTTTTCAGATATACCGTTTTTATCACCTAGAAATACATATTGTTTTTTGAGTTGCCTTCCAGATTCTTATTTTATCAAACAAACAAAAACAAGTTTTTTCAACTTAAAGTAAGGAGCAACATTAAAACTCAAAACAAATAGAAATTATTCCGTATATGAAAGGGTTGCCCTCTCCTCAATAACTTGCTCTTCAAGCTAAAGTATTTAGCGCTTTTAAAAAACCTTCCCATTCTAATTAAACAACCCCTGTGTTTCAGGAGTCATTCTTAAAAAATAGGACAAACAGGCAAACTTTAGCGTAAAGAGCAAGGTATCTAGGAGGGGGCAACCCCTTATTATACGGAATAAATTCTGTTCGTTTTGACTTTTAATGTTGCTCAAATAAGGCTGGTAAATCTGGTTCAACCTTTTATAAAATTTCACTCCCCTCACGGAAACTCCTCTGTGGAAAGTTCTTCCCATAAAAATGTACACACACCCTTAAAGTTCTGTCCGGTCAATTCCATCCTCGTCTTACCCATCAAAAGCTACGCACCTGAGAAAATTTGCCTTATTTTCGAAAAAAGGAGGAAACCCCCCTAAAAGTCATATAACCTTAATGAAAATCATACCATCGGATTCAGCGTATCAGAGAACCCTACTGTAGAGGTTTCAAGCTCCTATCTGCAAAATGTGGAATTTTTGTATTTTTTCAAACAGTTTGTGGTAACAAACTGTAAGTAAGGAGCGACCAGCTCAATAGTTACCAAAACTCCAAAAAACAGAATTTTGATGCCAATAGATATGTCAAATAAATCAAATTTTTATGCTGATTTCAAATATATAAGTTTCATCAAGTTTAGACTTACCAATTAAAAGTTATGCGCACGAGAAAATTTGCCTTATTTTCGAAAAAAAGCGGGAAACACCCCCTAAAAGATCTTTAAGTAAAGTTCATAGAACTTTAATGAAAATCACGCCATCGGATTCAGCGTATCAGAGAACCCTACTTTAGAAGTTTCAAGCTCCTATCTGCAAAAATGTGGAATTTTTTATTTTTTGTCAGAAGAAAGATCATGGATGCGTGTTTATTTGTTTTTTTTTTCCCCAGGGGTGATCGTATCGATCTAGTGGTCCTAGAATATCGTAAGAGGGCTCATTTGAACGGAAATTATAATTGTAGTGCCCTTTTTAAGTGAACAAAAAATTGGAGGACAACTTGGCCCCCTCCCACGCTCATTTTTTTCCGAAGTCACCCACTCTTTGCGGGTGACCAATACCTCGCTCTTTGCGCTACAGTTTTTTTTAGTGCTTTCAAAAGAGCTATCTATTCTAATTAAACGGCCTTTGTGATTCAGAGGTTTGTGATTTAAACAAAATTTAGCAAAGAAAGAAAGCCATTTAGCAAATGAAAAGTAAAATTAATATGCAAATTTTGCTTTACTTTTTCAATGACGGTGACCCAGAATAAAAGCTGCGTTAACTAAAAAACGATCAGAAATTAAATAAAAAAAATACAAGTTTTTTTAACTGAAAGTAAGGTGCGACATTAAAACTTAAAACGAACAGAAATTATTCTGTATATGAAAGGGGCTGTCCCCTCCTCAACGCCTCGCTCTTTACGCTAAAGTTTTTTATTGTTTTAAAAAATAAAGTTGTGAGACAGAGTCAAACTTTAGCGTAAAGAGCGAAGTGTTGAGAAGGGGACAGCCCCTTTCATATATGGAATAATTTCTGTTCGTTTTAAGTTTTAATGTGGCTCCTTACTTTCAGTTTAAAAAACCTGTTTTTTTTTATTTAATTGCCAGAAGAAAGATCACGGAGGCGTGTTTATTTTTTTTTCCCAGGGGTGATCGTATCGACGCAGTGGTCCTAGAATATCGCGGGATGGCTCATTCGAACGGAAATCAAAAGTTCTAGTGCCCTTTTTAAGTGACCAAAAAGATGGAGGGCAACTAGGCCCCCTCCCAAGCTCTTTTTTTCCCAAAGTCACTCGATCGAAATTTTGAGATAGCCATTTTATTCAGCATGGTCGAAAAGTATAAAAACAATGTCTTTGAGGATGACTTAACCCCCCACAGTCCCCGGGGGAAGGGCTGCAAGTTATGAACTTTGCCCAATGTTTACATATAGTATTGGTTATTTGGAACTATACAGACGTTTTCAGGGGAGATTGTTTCTGGTAGTGGGGTGGGTGAGTCGGGGGTTACGTGGGATGATCTTTCCACGGAGGAAGTTCTCATGGGGGAAGAGACATTCCTATGAAGGGGGCGCCAGATTTTCCAGCATTATTAAAAAAAACGATCAGAAATAAAATAAAAAAACAAGTTTTCAACTGAAAAACTTTTCAACATCAAAAGTTAAAACGAACAGAAACTCTAACGTATATGATTGGGTTTGCCCCCTAGTCAATACCTCACTCTTTACGCTAACGTTCTTTTAGTTATTCTAATTAACCGCCTTTGTGATAAAGGGGTCATTATTAAAGATTCGGAAAAAAATTCGAACTTTAGCGTTAAGAGCGAGGTATTGACTAGGGGGCGAACCCCCTAATATACGTAATTAAAATATACGAATATAGACGTTCGTTACGTAAGTTAATTCGTAAGTTACGTATATTATTACTAATGAAAATGTTCGTAAATAAAATTAAACAACTTTCGAGGAAGCCATTTAGCCAAAAAAAGTAAAATTAATATGCAAATTTCGGTTTTTTTATTCATGTACGGTGAGCCAAAATCAAAACCTGCATTAATTGAAGAACATTCGGAAATTAAATAAAATGTGTCTGTGTGTGTGTGTGTGTGTGTGTGTGTGTGTGTGTGTGTGTGTGTGTATGTTTATTGACTCAAAAGTTTGATTTCGCCTCATCTAGGCTTTTGGTAGATATTTTTCCGAAATAAATTCCATCATACCTCCCTTGTCATAAATGAGGTTTGCAATGTTGGAAGTGTTCCACACTTTGGTACCCTTAAACATAAGCCACCTGCTGTTACGGAAATAAATCTTAGCCTATACGCTAGAACGCATATTTTTCTGTCATTATAAAAACACGCACGGAAATGTTTACTTAAGCATGAGTACTTAAGCATGTTCAATGCGTCATACAATTGAATGAATTTTACCGATTAATCCTTTTTTTTAAATCCTGGAATTGAAATGCGAGAGAATAATCTTTTCAAAAATGAGAAGAAAATGCTATAAACATTGTGTGGCAGTTGAACTCAAATGCCTTTACTAACAAGATTTACTAGAAGCTTCTACTCCGCAGACCATCTGGTACGCCAGGAGATTTTAAAAGCATTTTTAAACAGGTTCATACAGGCTATGCAGGCTTGGAATTAGACCATAGACATAATTTTCTATATTATGATATTCTGTTCTATAATAATTTTCTTTTTCCGTCCAAAATCCAGATCTTTGTTGTTTTTTTTCCTTAAAGTTTCCTGGATAGTTTTTTGCTCTTTTCCCCACACTACCCACAACAGTTTATCCTTTTTGTATTTACAAAATTATGTTTTCTGTAATTTTTTGGAAAAAATCGGCTGTTTTGAGGAATTTACTTTCGTTTCTGAAAATGAAATCCTGTGTAGGCCCAAATACCTAATTTTGACAACGATTTTGTTTATCTGGAAGAGCTTACGATAATACTTTTTTTGTATGTGTTATCGTATTGTTTTTTCCGGAAGTCTTAGAAGCATTGAGTCATCCATTATCAATAGCTGTTCTAATACCGTGTTTGGTTTGGTTTGTTCGTATTATGTTGAGAGGCTGGGTGTACCTTTTACCTTTTAAAGGTACGAGTTGCGAAGCTGTTGATGATTACAGCTTTGGGGTTTCACTATTAATAGCTCATGGATATTACCTTTTTATGTTACACAATTATAATCATAGGTATTCCGCAGGGGATTGCGGAGCAATATCAGCTTCCAAAAAATTCCTAGGAGAAGGGGGGGCTGAGCCCCCATATAAAACATCTGAAACGGTTCTCCTTCTAAAAGTGTTCTTTTTTAGTTCACTAGAATTGGACTAAACTGAGTATTACGAGTCCTAGCTTCCTTCTAAAAAGGAAACTATGCGCCCTTGGTTCTAATGTAAGTAAGGAGCGACCCGGCTCAATAGTAACCGAAACTCCAAAAAACGGAATTTTGATACATCAAAAGAATTAGATTTTTATTCTGATTTCAAATATATAAGTTTCACCAAGTTTGATTATACCCATCAAAAGTTACGCGCCTGAGAAAATTTGCCTTATTTTCGAAAAAAGGGGGAACACCCCCTAAAAAACATAGAACTTTAATGAAAATCGCATTATCAGATTCAGTGTATCAGAGAACCCTACTATAGAAGTTTGAAGCTCCTATCTGCCAAAATGTGGAATTTTGTATTTTTTGCCAGAAGAAAGATCACGGATGCGTGTTTATTTGTTTTTTTTTTCCAGGGGTGATCGTATCGAACCAGTGGTCCTAGAATATTGCGGGAGGACTCATTCGAACTCTCGCCATTTACCCGTGCCGCAGCCATTTAAACATTTGCCTCTCAATTACTTGGACTATCTGTCTTGGCTTTTCTTTTTCTACAATTAGCCATGTCTTGATGCAACCTACTGCAAAATACTTGACTCGGTCTCGCAACTTTGTTTTTTAAAACAATAAAAAACTTTTGCGTAAAGAGCGAGGGGTTGAGGAGGGGGTAGCCCCTTTCATATACGGAATAATTTCTGTTCGTTTTAAGTTTTAATGTCGCTCCTTACTGTCAGTTTAAAAAACCTGTTTTTTTTTATCTAATTTGTAAACAAGAGCCGCCTTTTTGATTTACTCTGCGTATACCGGCTTTCAGCTTACGTCGTTGTTCAGGAGAAATCAACGTTTGATACGTGTTTCCTACAATTTGTGTCGATCTGAGTTTCAATTTACATTCTTTTCCATTTTTAGCAAAGAAGAAAAATACAAAGGGAAAACACTTCAATTTGAACCTCAAATAAACGCTTAATTAATAAAAAAACTTAAATTGAAACTAAAACCAATATAGATTATGAAAAAAGGCTTTATCTTAAGGCTTCTTTCCTGAATAATTAAAAAAAGATTTCCCAAAAAAGTTTTCAAAGAAAAGTGAGGAGAAACAACAAAACCAAGTCACGTAATAAAGCAAACTGATAACGGACTTACATCGCTATGAATGAATGATTAAAACCTAAAAGCAGCTTCGATTTCGATTCTAACTATTTTCATACCAATATTCCTTAAAGTTCCTTCTGTTAAGGTCTGATTTCTCCGTAGAAATAAAAAAAAATATTTTGGCTTGGGCTTAGTGTCCAAGCCTAATAGGCTTGGTGCAACCTAATTTAAGAAGTTATTGTACATTACGCAATTTTACCATACCAATTTGATTGAATATTATGAAAGTGGTGTCCAATAGGGAAAAATTTTCTCAAATTAGAACATAAAGACCAAATTTATCACTTTACTCAAGGTCGTTAGGTGTGAAAACAATGGTCCCTAGCAGCCTGAGCTTCTGGCAGTGGGTACACCCCTTCTGTAATATTGATCTAACGTTTTAACGAGATTAACGTAGGTCGTTCTTACTTTGTGGCTACATTTATTTTTGGATATGCTTAATCTTTTTTGATTTGAAATTCTTTGCTGTTGAATATACAGACTGTGTTGCATAGGCTGTTAGGCAGCTGGTGCTGTATTTGGATACTCCTATGTAGCTTTGCAGATGACAGGGTAAAAAGAAGTCACCGGGAGACTGAAAGAATCCCGTGCACATATACAGGTTACATGCGCCTATTCTACAATTACTGCATAGCTTAACCAATGTTCTTTTATTTCGGCAGTTTACCACAATCAAAGATTTATTGCTTAAAAATAAAGTAAATTCTAGGCCACCCAAATTAGTAAATTCCTAGTGAATGATGATGATGGTTGATTGACCGTCCACGCCTTAGCCTTTTTTTTTTTTAGAAATTTTGCGTTAATATACGTAAAAGAAACATAAACCAGTGCTGCAGCATAAGATTTTTGAAGAAAGCTGAGCATATGCAATCTACGAGTAGTTTTCATCCTTCGTTCGAAAAAAAAATCTCGTTGAATATCCCCAAAAACCTTTACTTTGCCATAAATTTCCCAGAATCCGTAGACATAAAAAAAGTGTTTCTAAACGAAGGTTTTGTTTCCTAGAATAGGGAGAAATCTCTAGAAGTGACAGCCCAGCCTCAAAGCCTCAAATTATGCTTTAAAGAAAAGACAATTATTTTTTACTCTGAGTTTTATATTTGTCCAAACGTCAACGTCGAAAAGAAGAAATCACAATGCTAATCAAGGCTATGGGAAATAGCAAAATATTTCTTAGAATAATTACATTTGTGACTGTCAGTATAGTTTTGATATTATAAGATAACATTTTTTGGGGGGTCAAAACTATGATTTTGATTCTATTGAATTCAAAAGTATGAGAAATTAACCCCTAAATAATCTTTTGAAGCGAAAGTTGGTAATTTTGGAAGCCACCTGTTTAGTTTATTGCCTTTTTTAATTGGCTAATCAATAAAGGATTTACCTTTACTGATTTTTCTATACATCTGAAAAGAATGTATTTAAAAGGAAGAAAATATTGATAAATAATATATTTATCTCAGGCTAATGAAACTAGATTGATTGTTTGAGATATAATAACATATAACATGGAGAATTATATGGTCGAGCAATTTTTTATTTTTCAATGCTATATTGATAGAAGAGAAGCAAACTGTTATTGATAGAATAATTTTTTTTCTTTTTTTGTTCCTGTGCATCGGGGCACCTTGGGGTCCCATTTTGGTGTATCCTTGCCCATAAACTGATTTTCTTAACAGAAGTTGTTTTGTAGCTTTTGACACATTTTAGGACTCCCCATCACCCATCCTCTCCCGATAATAATGTGGGGTCTTTTTGGCCTAGGGATTGATCTCTCAAAGGGTCATGCCTATCAGACAACCAAGATCAGACATATGACTTCATTTAAAAAAATCTATATGGTAAACAATGGGAGAGTCTTTAATTTAGGACCTTCTCTTCTAAGGTTGCATGAATTTTGCCATCCCTGGAGGCATATCTATTGGATCTTGGACTGCTGAGAAAAATGATTATCTAGAGATTTCAATCTGATGACTTGGGGAGGGGGGGATTACGAAGGGTCCAGGGTAAAAAAAGGAGACGACGGGGATCTAGTTGCCTTCCAATCACTTTCAACCCTTAGAAAAGGCAGTAAATTTTTAAATTTCCATTTGTACATTTAATTTCCATATTGCATTTTGTGCATTTTTTCGATTCTACCCCAGCCTTCACGAAATAAGTTCCTGTTGATATTAGTTGTCTGAAGAATTCCTCCTTAATATGACTACAACACTATAGTCATTTGTTACTAATTACAACCACCGTCATTGAAGTAGGTTATTTATTTTGGGTAGGTATACGATTCGCTTTTAATTAGGTTTTCTACCTGTTAGATGTACTAAAGGTATTACATATATACAGGCAATACAGCCGTCTAAGGTGAAAGCCTAGGGGATGGGCACTTGCAACACTAGTTCGGTCATACACTTCGCCGCCCACACCACACCTTTGTCAATAAAGCCCTCAGATGTACTCTCCGTGAAAATATCTTCTTCTTGTGAGAATTTAGATAAGACGTAAAGATAAAGATGAAGGGAGCCGGCGTCCCCCCGGAAAATCCCTCTTGTGGATAATTCCTTCCTCCCCCATGGAAGCTTTCTCCACGCGCAAAATTGATCAGCCACAGTGAAAATACAAAATAGCTACCCGAAAATTTTGATCAGATGTCCTAAGGGGTAACAACAGGACCAAATATCAAACATAGTTTTAGGACAGAGGCTGGTTGATCTCCAGTCACTTTTGAAAAAGGACTAGAACTCAAATGAGCATCTTTTGAAGTTTCTGCGACCACGAGGGGGGTGGGGTGGGTGGTTATGAGGAAGGGGAAGCCCTCCTCCTATGCGGAATTGTTTTTGGCTATTTTTGGGGCTTAATGTTATTTTTTATTTTCATAATAACAGCGCAAACCACAAATATTTCCAGACATCAAGAGGGATTGAATATCAATTTCTATATCCACTCCCGTCCCTTTTTTGGAACTAATTCTGTATTTACCTGATGGTTAAAGGAGTACTAGGGATTATATGCATTAAAATGCACCCTTTGAGGCATCCGCCCCCTCCAAAATTTATACGACAACCCTTCCCATAAAAAACATATATCTTAACAATGGGCAACTTGCATAGCTTACAGCCCTTGCCCCGGGGACTGGAAGGGGAGTTGTCAAACCCGGAGTCATGATTCTTTGACCTTCGGACTATTTTGAACAAAGTGGCTATCTCACAATTTTGATCAGATGCGTTTAGGGAAAATAGGGGATTTTCTGGAGGGAATTAACCGCGGGGGGAATTTCCGGGGGGAAAAGCCTAGACCCAAAGATGACAGTGAGTATGTGAATAATTTGGCTTCACCTCGGCGAGTAGTGCGTAAAATTTTGTTTAGTAAGCTTAGAGGCCTCCCTTATTTCGTATTAAACAAGTGCAGATGCTACCTGAGGAATAAAATGCACTGGTGGAATCTTTAATCATAGGCAGCGCGCTAGCGCTGTCTAAGTAAAGAACGATGTGGGCACAATGTGTTTTTTTTTTCTCCATACCCGGGCACTTCGTATCGAAGCAGTTGTCGTAGAAACTTCGAAAAGGGCCCATTCGATCGGAAATTGGAGTGGCTAGTGCCCTTTTTAATAGTCGAAAGTGATTGGAGGGCAACTAGCCCCCCCCCCCCCC
>JAQQPU010007024.1:0-14035 GCA_029168905.1 Artemia sp. Kazakhstan ARC1039
CCTATTTGAATGTAATATGCTGACGTCTGCACAACATACCTTGCTTTGTAAACTGTTAAAATGCTTCAAACACCACAAAATCTCATTATCAGCCAAGAGCCTAGCCAACTATACCTGCACACAGAGCACATAAATCGATATCTATCATCTTATATGATATCTTATATGATCTCTACTGAAAGATATCTGAGAATATCTAATAAATAAGAGACAACCAAGACAGTAGCTCTGTAACCCACAGAGTGAAGCAAGAAGAAAAGGACTAAATAGTATCAACTGAATAGCCCGCCTGCTGTGAATTAGAAGAAGAAGAAGAAGGGACTTGCAGCTTCTTTGTGTGATTTCTTGTTATACTTGGAAGGGATGAAGAGAAACATGACTTGAGTGGTCATTTTCTAGCAGTTTGCCAGTAGTAATTGCATCTCCTCTCTTCCTTGAATAGACTAGGGTGGGGAGTTTGAGGGAAACAAGGTGTTCCTCATACAGCGTGTCTTGCAAAGCTGGTATGAGCTTTGTTGCTTGCCTTTGGACACTTGAGTGCTTTAATGTCCATTTTATAATGGGGAGATGCTAGGGTCATTCCAAATTCCAGGTGTGGATGTAGAATAGCTTTTTACAGCTTCTTGGCCTCACACAGCTTCCTGGTGGTAAGTGTTTGTTTTATGAGCCATATGGCTTGGTTTGCTTTAGGACCTTGAGCTTGTGTGTGTCTGTGGAACTTGAGGTTGTTGTCAACAATAACCCTCAGGTCCTTCTCACTTACAGCTTCAAGTAGGTCATGTCCAATATGGTATGGTTGTCTGGGGTTGTTGTGTCCAAGATGCAGGACTTTGCATTTTGATACACTGAACTGCAAACCACAGTCAGATGACCAACTAGATAGTTCATCTAAATCTTCTTACATTGTTGAGTGATTTGGGCTAATTTGGGCCTGTCCTAAGAGCTTGCAATTGTCAGCATATAGTGTCAGTGGGTTTTTCAGGTGACTTGTACAGTTGTTTATATATAGTCTGAACACATGGGCCCCAGGATTGTCCCCTGTGGAACTCCACTAATGACAGGAATTTCATCAGAATAAACAGTTTTGCCAGTGGCATCATAAATACTACCCTCCAAGTTCTTCCAGAAAGAAAGGCTTCAATCCAGGCAACTATATCCTCATGCACACTGTATGCTTCCAGTTTCAGGAGAAGAAGTTGATGCTGTACTTTGTCAAAGGCTTTTGTTTGATGACATCCACCAGAAGGCCATCATCCAAGAGTCTGGTCGCAAAGTCATATGATTCAGTGAGGTTTGTGTCAATTGAGCATCCTTTATAGAAACCATGCTGACTTTTTGAAAGTGACTGATTTTTTACAAGGTGAGAGACCAGTGTGTCATTTATGATGCTCTCAAGAATATTGCATACAGCAGAAGTAAGACTTATAGGGCAATAATTACTGGCTTGGTCCTTTCTCCCTTTCTTGAAGATGGGCTTGATGTTGGCCTACTTCCAGTCACTTGGGAGCACTTTGGAAGTGAGTGACATTACAAACATCACTGCTCCTGGCTAAGTAATTTGTTCAGCTGCTTCTTTTAGTAGTCTGGGTCATAGGTTATCTGGCCCAGCAGCTATATTTGCATCCAGTCTTTTAAACCTTTTCAGAACATCCTCATACTTACAGTTGTAATGTACATTGGTTCTTGGATTGATTGCTCTGGTAAAGTGGGTGGAGGGTTTGCTATGGGTTGAGTGGAGAAATTTGTACCAAAGCTAGAGTTGAGCAAATATGCTTTTTCTTTAGTCTCTGGGGCCTTTGTGTCATCCTCTTTCATGAGGTTTGGGATGTCATGTCTAGAGGGATTAGCTGCCAAAGCATGTTGCCAGAACCCATTTGGATTCTGCTTTGTATCAGCTGCAATTGCCTCCTTGTAGATTTCTACAGTCTTTTGAGTCAAATTTCTTAGCCTGTTTCTGCATTTCTTGAATGTTTCATAGTGATTATCACATCTGCAGTTTATATATCTGGTCCATGCTCTTTTCTTCTTCCTTCTATCCCTTTTAGCTTCTTTGGGTAGGAAGGGGAGTGTTTTTGGCAAGGATGACCACTATACTCAGGTATGTTTGTTTTCTGTAGCTAGAACTACTGTCTTAAGTGCATTGCAGCTGTTTTCTATGTTACCACTGTCAACCACACTCCCATTTTACCTTTGTCACCTGCTGTATCAATTCATAATTTGTAAAGGATTTTTTTACTTTATTTTCCTTCTTGAAGTTCACCTGTATCTCAGTCAAGATACAAATATAGTCATTGTTTCCAATTGCAGGGTGATAGGAAGTAGAAATGATTTGCTCAGGGTCATTTGTCACAACTAAGTCTAGTAAGGACGGTTGTTGCTGGTGCCTGAATTGTGCTGGTTGGTCAATAATCTATGTCAGTGAGGGATTTAGTAGTGACACAGGAGGGGCTACTTTCAGGGGGGAATCCTATAGCTTCAACCCACTTAACATCAGGCATATTAAAATCTAAGAAAAAAATTGTTGAATGCTCATGGGCATTCATCTTAGATATGAAATCAGATACAGCTAGGTGTGAAATAAATTGATCAGGGGCAGGTGGACTCTGGTAAACAACATCTATTCTAAATGATTCAGATTCAATGTGGAGTTTCAAACAGACATACTCAACCCATCTACTATCAGAATAAATAAAAGAGTAACTCACAGTTTCAGCTCTTAGTCCAGTTCTGCAATATATTGCTGCTCCTCTCCAACACTCAGGGTTATCTAAATTGCTACACAAACTGAATCCAGGGACAGACGGGTAACACAAACAATGTCTATATCAAGATCAAAACTCACTGCTTGCAGTTCATTAAATTTTGGAACAAGAGTATCAGAATTTTTGTAAAAAACATGGACTTTTCTAGAAGTTTTTTTTTATTTATTTATTCAATAAAGGAAGAAGCCATAGGCTTGTCACATAACAACACAAAAAAATAACAGCTCAAACAGCAACACTGCAAAACACAAAAAGAAATAAAACAAAAAATATTCATAAATAAAAAAGCAACTATATTACAGAAACTGTTTTTCATAGAACTCAGTTTCAACAAGAGCATTCTTAAATGATTGCACTGTTTGCATAGAAACTATGGTATCAGGTAAACTATTCCAAAGTTTACTTGCACAGTTAAGGAAGCTACATTGACCTATTTTCTTGAGCACTTGTGGCTGATACAGTTTATACAAGTTTTGTTGAGTGGCTGAGTAATGACTAAGTTTGAAAAAATTTGTGTTTATTATTTTAGCAGTATTACTGCTAGCACAAGAGCGACTGATTTTTATTTCACTTTTGCCACTGCTCTCACTGCCAGTGTTGTCACTCTTGCTCTCACTACCCAAACAGGTGGTTTCAAAAACTTTGTCCATTGAGACCAGTGACTCAGTGCTGACAAAGCTTGAGTTCGTTTCACTGCAAATGACCTCTTGCTCCCTATTTACATCACTTTGTGCCACATCAAGTGCTCCATCTGTTTTGGTACTGGGTGTCCCAAGGGCAGCCTGTTTTTGGCCACAATGACCCTGTTTCTTATTCCCAGGTTCTGCTCACTGACAGCATTTCTTTTTTAATCTTTTCAACCAATTCTTTTCTTTTCTGATGGTCTTCTTGAGAGGTATCTGCATAAAAGGCAATAGTGCCGTTTTTTGTTTGGGAAAGTTTCAAGATTTCTGCTCTCTGTTTACCCAAATTGATGGAGAATAAGATAGGCCTTGTGGTTGCTGATGATGCAGGTGCACTATAGTTTTACCCTCCTGGCAGGTGCCAAACATTTGAAATGACACCCATGTCTATTTTGAACTCTGCTTCAGGAATGCATGTATGAATTTGGCATTATCTTTCTGAGGTGGTACACCATAAGCAATGAGGTTCAGACATCTGTTAAACCAGTCTTGTTCTTGCCTGACTATTTTGCAAATGTTAGTTTCTAGTTTATCAGCAACAACACAGATTACAATGTCCTTGACTTCCACAACAGAAACTTTGTTTTTTGCAAATGTTAGTTTCTAGTTTATCAGCAACAACACAGATTACAATGTCCTTGACTTCCACAACAGAAACGTTTTCATACTCTCTTCAATATCATTAATTTTGGCTTTGACAGAGTCCAGAGAATTACTCATATTCTTTTTGAGTGAGTCAAACATACCCCTTATTTCATTCCTGTGTTCTTGTAATGTGGCTGTTACAATGTTCAAGACAGTTTGTTTGCTACTATCAGTTTTACACAAGAGGCAGACCCAAACACTTCTAAGTCTTTGGTTCATTTTGTTGAATATGTTGTACTCTGTATCAGACATCAAGAGGCACCCAGCACAAAGCCAGGAATTACATTCGTCACATTAAACTGCATTTGACCTTTCATCCAAAGCACACCCTTCCACTATGCACTTATTGGAGCCTTTTTTGGGCATTGAGGTTTTTGGCTGTTTCATACTGCTTTTCCATGTGGTTTTTGGCACCCCTCCCTTTCCCCTGTTTCCCCAAACTTCTTTGATACAAAGAGCCCTGGTCTAACACCAAAAAATCATGGGTAGCACAATTGTGCTACCTAAGTAAAGAACAGTGTTGGCACAATGTATTTTTTTTTCCATACCAGGGCACTTTTTATCAAAGGAAATGTTGTAGAAACTTCGAAAAGGGCTCATTCAATTGGAAATTGGAGTGACTTGTGCCCTTTTAATAGTTGAAAGGGATTGAAAGGCAACTAACACCCCTCCCAGGCCCACCGTTTCCCCAAACACATCCAATCAAAATTTCGAGATAGCCATTTTGTTCAGCATAGTTGATTTCCTGATAGAAATTATGTTTCAGTGAGGAGGACACTTCCCTACAACCCTCAGGGCAAGGGTTTTAAGTTATGCCCTTGGGGCATATAAGAACAATGTTGGCACAATGTATTATTTATTATTTTTTCCTTTAGACCCGGCACTTTGTGTCAAAGAAGTTGTCACAGGAACTTCAAAAAGGGCTCATTCAATTGAAAATTGGAGTGGCTTGTGCCCTTTTTAATAGTTGAAAGTGATTGGAAGGTAACTAATGCCCCTGCCATGCCCACCATTTCCCAAAACACATCCAATCAAAATTTTAGATAACTATTTTGTTCAGTGTAGTTGATTTCCAGATAGAAATTATGTTTTTGAGAAGGAAACTCCCTCACAACCCTCAGGGCAAGGGTTGTAGGTTATACCCTGGGGGCATATAAGGTTCTTATAGAAAGTATTGTCATAGAAACTTCAAAAAAGGTTCATTCAATTGGAAATTCAAAGGGCTAGTGCCCTTTTTAATAGTCAGAAGTAAATGGAGGACAACTAACCCCCCTCTCACACCAACCTTTTCCCTAAACAGATCCAATCAATATTTTGAGATAACCATTTTGTTCAATGTAGTTGAAAGTTCTGGAAATTAAGTCTTTGAGGATGAACCCCCCCCCCCCAACAGCCCTTAGGGCGGGTTGTAAGTTATGCCCTGGGGGCATATAAGGGTTTTATAGAAAGCGCTGTCATAAAAACTTAAAGAAGGGCTCATCCAATTGGAAATTGAAATGGTTAGTGCCATTTTAATAGTCAAAAGTGACTGGGAGGCAACTAACACACCTTCCATGCCCACCATTTCCCCAAACACATCCAATCAAAATTTTGAGATAGCCATTTTGTTCCAAGCAGTTGAAACTTCTGGAAATTATACCTTTGAGCAGGACACTCCCCCCACAGTTTTCAGGGCAAGGGTTATAAGTTATGCCCTGGGGCATATAAGGTTTTTATTGAAATCTTTGTTGTAGAAACTTGAAAAAGAGCACATTCAGTAGGAAATTCAAAGGCCTAGTGCTCTTTTTAATAGTCAAAAGTGATTTGAGGGCAACTAACCCCCTGCTTACGTCCACCTTTTCCCCCTCCCCCACAGCCCTCAGGGCAAGGGTTGTACGTTATGTCCTGGGGGCATATAAGGTTTTTTAGAAAGCAATGTTGTAGAAAAGGGCTCATTCAATTGGAAATTGAAAAGGCTTGTGCCCTTTTTAATAGTCAAAAGTGATTGAAGGGCAACTAACCCCCCTCTCATGTGCACCATTTCCCCAAACACATCCAATCAAAATTTTGAGATATCCATTTTGCTCAACATAGTTGAGAAATCTGGGAATTAGGTCTTTTAGGATGATATCCCCTTCAGTGCAAGGGTTGTAAGTTATGCCCTGGGGGCATATAAGGTTTATATAGAAAGCTGTTGTAGAAATTTCAAAAAGTTCTCATCTGACTGGAAATTGAAATTGCCCTTTTTAACAGTCAAAAGTGAGTGGAGAGAAATTAACCTGCCTCTCCTGCCCACCATTTCCCCAAAGACATTCAATCAAAGTTTCAAGATAGCCATTTTGTTCAGTATGGTTGAAAGTTCTGGAAATTATGTTTTGAAGGATGACAGAGCCCCCAGGGCAAAGGATGTAAGTTATGCCCTGGGGACATATAAGGTTTTTATAGATAGAGTTGTTGTAAAAACTTTAAAAGGGGCTTTGAGATCCATTCAATTGGAAATTGAGAGGGTTAATGCCCTTTTTATTAGTTGAACATGATTGGAGGGTAACTAAACCCCCTCTCATGCCCACCATTTCCCCAAACACATCCAATCAAAATTTTTAGATAACCATTTTGTTCAACTTAGTAGAAAGTCCTGGAAATTAGGTCTTTGAGGATGACAACCCCCCAGCCCTCAGGGCAAGGGTTGTAAGTTATGCCCTGGGGGGTATAAGGTTTTTAGTGAATGTGTTGTTGTAGAAACTTCAAAAGGGCTCATTTGATTGGAAATTGAAAGGGCTAGTGCCTTTTTAGATAGTTGAAAGTGGTTGGAGGGGACTAACGCCCCTCTCACGCCCACCATTTCCCCAAACACATCCTATCAAAATTTTGAGATAGCAATTTTGTCTAACATAGTTGAAAGTTCTGGAAATTAGGTCTTTGAGGATGACAACCACACTCACAGTCAATTTGTTATTGGAAAGTATGTATACATTTTTGGGTGGAGCAGGGACAAATTTTCTGCTGGGGGTTTTTCCATGGAAGGGAAGTTTCCAGGGGGTGAACTTGTCAGGGGAAACTATACATTGGGGGAGTTTCCCAAATTGCTATACACAACTCGTTTTATATGTCTTGCTTTCTCTTTTCTGTCTCAATTTTACACATGGTGTTACTAAGGGTAATTGTTTGGGTTAAGTTTTTGCAGGGATTGAATTGTCTAGAGGGTATTTCCATAGGGAGGGGGATTTCTCTGAGGAGGTGGGGCCAGATTCCCCGGGATTATTTAAAAAAATGATCAGAAATTAAATAAAAAAAATGAAACTGAAAATTTCAACTGAAAGTAAGGAGCAACATTAAAACTTAAAACAAACAGAAATTATTATGTATATGAAGAGGGTTGCCTCCTCCTCAACACCTCACTCTTTATGTTGAAGTTTTTTAGTACTTTAAAAAAAACTTCTTATTGTTTTAATTAAACAACAGTTGTGTTTCAGGAGTAATTCTTAAAGAATTAGGTCAAAATTCAAATTTTAGTGCAAGGAGCAAGGTGTTGGGGAGGGGGCGACCCCTTTGCATACATAATAGTTTCTGTTCATTTTAAGTTTTGATGTTGCTCTTTAATTTAATGTTGTTTTTTTTAATTTAATCTCTATCAAACTTAACATTTGTTTATTTATGTATACCAGAAGCATTATAAGATTTACAAAGCTGGTCACACTAAACATAGTATTAAAGAGGACAATTGAAGAAAAATGAAACCTACTTTGCAACAACATCTTAAATCACCTTAAATTCTATTATGCAGGTGTAAAAGGAAGGTTCCTTGTGATATACCTGCCAGTGATGATTTCAAAGTTTGGCTGAGGACTCTAGGGTGTCTCAGTGTAGATGCCATCCCCTCTGCTCAAGTCCCTGTCCACAACATGCTTGAATTACTCCATGGTTTGAGATTGGATGGTTTGATTGCTTAAGAACTTCCAAAGTGGAGCAACACAGGTGAAAAAGAAGTAGTAGCATTTTCTCTGGTTAATAGTTTGTTGGGTAATTTTCTTGGAGTTTCCCCAGGTTTTCTGGTTGGGGTTGATAAGAAGAAGGCTTGAGCTAGGGTTGACTTGCAGATGCTTTAAAGCTGTGATATCACCCCTTTTCCTTCAGTAAACAAGCATTGGAATTTTCAATGCTGCAAACCTCTCATGGTAAAGTATTTTGGTTGCACACACTTTCAAGGAGTTATTTTTCTCCCTTTATTTGAGGAAAGATGAGTATCATACCAAACCCCAGGCCTAGTGCTGGTTACACCATAGAGGTGTACAGGTTTTTTTTATAACATGTTTGTTGCAGCTTATAAGTTTTCTTTTGATAATGCCAAGACATCTCCCTGCATTTGCAGCAGCTAAGAGGGTATGCTGATGGAACTTCAGCTGGCAGTTGTCTATAGCACCAAGATCATACTCTTCACTTACTGGTGTTAGATTGGAGTGGTTGTAAAGACTGGTTATTTAGTGTGTAATGTTACTGACAGTTATTGGGTCCTAGGTAGAGCACTTTGTATTTTTTTTGCATTGTACTCTAGTAACCATTTTTCTAACCAGATTGCTAGGTTATCCAGTTCTTCCTACTGAGAGGCTCTTGCTTCAGCAGTATTTGCCACCCCCACAAGCTTGGAGTCAACCACATAAAAGGTCATGTTTCTTTTTGTGCAATCAGGGATATTGCTAATATAAATGTTGAATAAAGTTGGGCCAAGCCAAGTGCCTTGAGGTACTCTACTCTTCACTGGTTGCAGTAAACTAGTGAGCCATCAAAAGCTGAGAGAGCAACCACGTGTATTCTGTCTGTCAGAAATGCTGTAACTCAGTCAACAACTTCTTTAATTAATTAGTGATATTCTAGGTTTAGCTTCAGTCTATGATAAAGAATCTTCTAAAATGCCTTAGCCTGATCAAGTAGAAAAAAATCAACTGTTATCCTTTTATCAATAAGCTTAGTAATGTCATCATAGGCATCAAGTTGGTTTGTATCTATTGACATGCCTTTTCTAAAACCATGTTGGCAGTTGGGCTAAAGGCTATTGGCTTTCACGTGATTTATGATGGCATCATTGCCATGCCTTACATTTAGAGGATACAGATGTCAGACTGATAGGTCTGTAGTTGTTGGCATCTTTATGCTTTCCATTTTTGAATACATGAAGCACACTAGCAGATCTCTGATCTTTGGTGACTTCACTTGTATTTAAAGATGTTGGCCAATAGGGAGGTTATCTGGTTTGCCATTTCTTTCAGGACCCTAGGATGGATTCCATCAGGACCTCTTGCTTTAGTTATATCAATCTTAGATAACCATTTTTGACTTCTTCAGTTGTGAATATCATCTTGGGCATGGGGGTAGTGACATGTTTAGCTGGTAGATTTGGAAGTTATCCATAGGGGTCTTCCTCACAAAATTTTATTGAAAAAGATTGGCTAAGTTCTTTTGCTAGTTCAGTTGGGAGTGTTATATTATCCCCACTTGGTAAGGTCATCTCTGGTATGAGGTAGGGTGGTCCTTATGTATGTATCAAAAAAAAAAATTTTTTTTCCTGCCTCCCACCATCCTAAACTATTCTTCTATCATAGAAAAAAAAAGTGTCATTTAGTTTTAGGATAACTTCATGTTTGGGGTATGCTCATGGCACCCGAATTTTGATTATACTCGAATGTTATAGAAATCGGGTGTATATAAAGAAAATCATTGGTTCAGGGCATATATTTATTAGTTAATTCTGTATTTATTGTGAATTCTAACATAAAACAGGTGTTATGTGTTATATAAAGAGATAACTGAAGGGATTCAGGGTAATATATTAATAATCAATTAGGTGTCTGTGCATTTTCTTGCAAATCCAGCAGATATATTTGTGTAAAACTACAGAAGTTTATGTCACTATTTAAAATTAACTTCAACATTTACTTACTGAATCAATCAATGGTTTATTATTACATTTGATTTTCTCAGATAAAGATTGATTTTAAATACATAGGATACCAAGCTGATAAGACAATATCAGGTGAATTACTGAATATATCAATTTACATTTAATGTTTGTTGTTATAGCTGAAATTTTGTCATTTGTCAGATATAATAAATTCATATTTGAAATTGACTTGTTATTAATTTGCTATTAGAACAATACTATTTTTGATTCAATGTTGTCTGCTATGTAATTTTCTGACAGACTGGACAATTGTTAAAGTACACATAAAATGTTTTGTTTTACAGTCGGTCATGGCGATTTCCACATCCACACGCAGTAAACAGGAAGTTTACCTGCTTGGTTCAGCTTTGGAAGATCTATATGGTTCAAAATTGCCATCAATTGGTGATGTTCTCAGGCTCTATGCTACAAAGCTGAAAGTAGCCAGGACTAAACTCTAGGCAGCAGTATCAGTAATTAAGGATGTTCAAATGTTCTGGGAGAAAGCCAGAATACCCATGCGCCGGAGTGATCATGCAGTTGCCCAACGTGAAGTTTTAGTGCAGAGATGGGAAGGGTTGAAGAAAAACAAAGCAAGAAGGACAGCAACTCAGATAGCCAATGAGGAAGAATTCAAGGAAACTTTCAATGATCTCTTTGACGTAGCTCACCAGGAAGCGTTACAGCTCATCAAAATTGAGGAAGACAAGCAATTCTTGTTGGCCCAGCGGGAAAAAGGAAGGCGAGGGTTTTATGGCAGGGGTTGACATGTCACTTACAAAAAAGGAGAAAGTACAGGAAAATAAACAAAAAAGCCAGTTTCACTTGAAGACAAAACAGCAACTTGACATAGCAAATCTGGATTGAACTGTGTTGTTGGAGTCTTCTGATTCGTCTTCTAGTAATGATGATGCAGACATGGAAGTATTACAAAGAATCGGCAGTGAAGCCACCAAGCAACCATGTACACCAAAACGAAAACGTGGAAGAACTAACATTTTAACTCCTGTACTCCTGTCATCCCTAGACCGCACAAAGACAAGTGACAGGCAAGCAGTTCAGATCATTGCCCCAATAATTCAAGTGACAGGTCACAATGTTCTGGATTTCAGTATCAACAGATCATCTATAAGACGTTATCGTCAGAAGCATTGTGTCATACTTTCATCTCAGTTGAAGTCTGATTTCAATTCCCAGAAGCCAATGGTTCTTCACTGGGATGGAAAGCTTATGGAAGACCTCACTGGAGATGAAAAAGTTGACTGAATGCTGATAATTGTTTCTGGATCTGGAACAGAACAACTGCTTCGTATCCCAAAGCTGGCTTCAGGTACTGGTAAAGCCATGGCAGATGCAATGATGGACACAGTGTCTGACTGGGGCATTGTAGACAGCATCAAGGCTCGCAGCTTTGATACAACATCAAGCGACACCGGCCAAATGAACGGTGCCTGTACTCTGTTTGAACAGCATCTTGGTAGAAGTGTTATGAATTAATGCTGGAAGAGGCATTCAGCATCACAATGGGACCTTCAAGTGGCCCAGACAGCCAGCTGTTCAAACAGTTCAAAGCCTTTTTGCCAAACATTGTACATGCTGATTACAAGCCTGGTGTTGAGGTTCCGGTCATTGCTGCAGCTCTGGTTGATGCCCTGGATGATATGTAGACCTTTCTGACTGATCAGCTGGGTATTTGTCACCAACGTGAAGACTACCGTGAGCTCCTCAAGCTTTCCCTGCTGTTCATTGGTGGCCTTCCGGTTCGTGGTGTGATGTTCAGGAAACCAGGAGCCCTTCATCGTGCTCGTTTCATGGCACAACTGATTTATGCATTGAAAATATACATGTTCAGAGATTCTGGCTTCAAGCTGACAGATCGTGAAATCACTGGTCTGGGCAACTTCTGTGCTTTTGGTGTAGGAAGTTATGTTAAATCGTGGTTCCTTTCTCCTTTGCCAACAGCAGCACCAGCTAATGATTTAATGCTTCTGAAGAGTCTCCTCACTTGTGGATCGCCAGCAGCAACTGGTGCACTGAAGAAACTGTGTGGGCAGTTGTGGTATCTTAGCGAAGAACTGATAGAATTGGCATTTTTTGACAGGGGTGTTGATACAACTGAAAAAAGAGCAATGGTCGAAGCACTCTGCCATGAAGGAACAGAGGGCCCACCAAAGCGCATCACCGTGGACAAAACTACAGTCACCAACAAGAATCTACAGGACTTTGTTACACACAATACAAGGAACTTCTTCCATATCCTTTCCATTCCAGATAGTTTCTTGTCTACAGATCCTGAGACCTGGGTGGATAATGAATCCTATGTGAAGGCTGAAGCAATCGTCAGAGAACTACGAGTAGTGAATGACACAGCCGAACGTGGAGTTGCCCTTATGCAGGACTACAATTTGCTGCTAACAAAAAATGAAGACCAGATGCAATTTGCTCTGCAAGTAGTTAAAGAGCATCGCAAACGTTTTCCTGATTCTAACAAGTCAACAATCCTTCAAGGGCTAGCCACAACCTCTGACAGCCCAGGCCCAGCATGACTTTGTGGTGTGTATTTTTTATCAATTACTGAAAGATACGTTTGATATTTGCTATGCCAGTGACATATTTTAACCAGTCATTATGATTGTTTTAACAAACTAATGATTGGATGAGTTTAGTATTGATTATATCTAATATGTCCTCATTAAATTTTGTTTGCTGAATGAATTTCCTAAGTGCACCCGAAATTACGTTAAACATTGTCCAAGCAGAGGTATAGCGATTGTCTGCTAAACTTCACTTGAATTAAGCATACCCTAAATATTGACCAATTTGGAAAAAATTTTGCCCATGTTGCTAACTTTTGATGTAGACAAAAATTGCAGGGTGGGAGGTTTATAATTCTGAAGTGAAAAAATAAGGACCACCCTAGTATGAGGTGCCTGGCTGGTTTTCTGTAACACACATATCTCTAGAAGGCTTTTAAATTGTCTTTGCTATTATTAGTTAGTTTCTCTTCATACTCAGTGAAGGTAGATCTGACCAATGTTTCCACCGAATTTTTTCCTAGTTTATACTTGCTGAAAACCTCTTTTGTTAAGTTTTCTTGTATTTAGCCCATTTATTTTTATTTCTTGCTCTTTTGGGGGGTATGCAGTAATGTTTTTGGATTTTTTATGATACTAACGTAGGGGTGTTTCCTTTATAGGTCTGTCAATGGTTCTTTAAAATATTGCTGTTATGTTAGTTGATTATGAATGCTCAGAGTTGGGGTGTTAACAGACTTTAAAAGGAAATTATCAATTAGGGATGACAAAAATGAGGAGCAAAAATAACAAAAATGAATCAGCTCCTATAGATTAGCAAGGGCAATATCACATTGTTTCTATCAGGGGCAGAGGTATACACAGAGTATACACAGCCAATTAGAAAAATTCCATCCTGAAAAGTCAGTTTCACAAACAAATTTTCAATCAATGGTTCATAATCACACTGGAGCTGGACACAAGTAACATCAATGTCATTTTGCATCATCTTTCCTACCTCTCCAAATTTGAGAAGAATATATACTCACTTACTTCAATGTGTCTGTTTTCTAATGGGATACTAAAACTTTCTGGACATATCTCACAAAGATAAATGACTTCAAATTGACTTTTTTCTACTTCAAGTTTTAATTTCTTCTTCCTTCTTCTTCTATTTAACAGCAGGCGGGCTTTTCAGTATTTACTATTCAGCCCTTTTCCTTTTGCTTCACTCTGTGGGCTACAGAGCTACTGGCTTAATTGCCTCATATTTATTATATATTTTTAGATATCTTTCAGTAGATCTTTCGACTCAAGGAGTTCAAATATAAGATGATAGATGTCGATTTCTATGCTCCTTGTGCAGGTATAGTTGGCTAGGCTCTAGGCTGATAGTGAGATTTTGTGGTGTTTGAAGCATTTTAACAGTTTACAAAGCAAGGTATGTTGTGCAGACGTCAGCATATTACATTCAAATAGGCAGTGATCAATTGTTTCATTATTCATATTAGAATTAGG
>JAQQPU010007025.1:0-38933 GCA_029168905.1 Artemia sp. Kazakhstan ARC1039
AAAAAAAAAAAAACACCAATGAATGAAAATGAACTGTCCCCCTCGCTAGATTTTGAAAATTTTCCACCCATTAGATTCTGAAAAACTCCCTTTCTGTACCTTATTTTTTTGGAATCTGACATTTTTTCGTAAGAAAAATATCAAAAACAGTACTTCATAATTTGATTAGGATATCATGAATAGGGCTAAAAAAGCAACAAGTCCGCCAATTGTTTGATATTTAAAAGGTAGATTTTAATTCTACTCCTTTACTTACCCATTCCAAACAGTTCCTGTCGGATCACTATACTTCTTGGGTTATAATTACCATCGGATGAAAGGCTTACGTTTTAAACCAAATAAGCCAAGCTACGTCCGTTTTTTCCTAAAGCATCCTACCAAATACCAGTTTTCTACCTTTTTCAGCGTTGCACGGCTTCTATTAAACCTACTCTTGAATACACCTGTCCACTTCAGCGTTTCTCTTCTATTAAGAAACAAACTTACCTTTTCAAATCTCTGTAAAAGTTCATAAAAATGTAAATAATCATTTCTTTCTTATAATGTCGTGCCGAAAGTTCCACCCTTTAAATTCTACACATCTTTAATTCACCCTCTTCTTGTATATATGTGTCCTGTTTCGCCTTTCTCTCTATTTAAAATCCAAACTTACAATTAAGAATCTACAAAAACGAACAGAATCATTGCAAGAGAAAAACAAAGCCATTTCCTGAATAAATAAGAATAAAACAAAATATAATGCTATCCATGCAAAAGTGATTTTCCTTGCGGTTCAAAGCGGAGGGGGGGGGGGGGCTGAAAGTTTTTTGTATGGAGGTTTCGGCAATGGCAATTCCAGGAGTTTTGAAACCAAAGAGGCTAAAGTTCGAATTTTGTTCCAATTCTTTAAGAATGACCCCGTAATTACAAAGACCGTTTAATTAGAATAAATGGCTCTTTTGAAAATACAAAAAAAAACTTTAGCGTAAAGAGCGAGGTATTGACTAGGGGGAGAACCCCCTCATATAGATAATAATTTCTGTTCGTTTTAAGTTTTAATGTTGCTCCTTACTTTCAATTGAAACAATTTGTTTTTTTATTTAATTTCTGATTTTTTTTAAATAATGATGGGAAATCCGGCACCCCCTTCACAGAAAATTCCCTTCCCCCCTGAAAAATTCTTTCATGCAAAAATCCTCCCATGCAACACCCTCCCCCGACCCCCCCCCCCCTCACCTGAAAAAATTCCCCCTGAAAAAGTCTGTATACTTCCTAATAACTAATACTATATGTAAGCAATGGGAAAAGCTCATAACTTGTCAGGTATTTTTCGACTCAAGAGTACTTTCGAGGAGTTTCAGGCTATTTTTTTAAATTTCCATGATTTTTTTTTCAAATTAACATTTTACTAATAAGATTAATCGAAACAAGATTTAACTTCCTGAATCAGCAACAGATGGTAAAATTAATTCACTACATAGTTGTTTTTTTAAGCATTTTTAAATTTTTGGTTACTAAGAGCCACAGTTCATTCTTTTCTGGGTTGCAACTATTGCTGCAACCATGATTGGGTTCAAGACTGGAGGGTGGATGAGAGGACGTGGGTCTCCGTTTCGACAATGATAGAAGATTAATCCCGCAAACATGAAATATATTTAAAAAGAATCAGATTTAAAAAAAAAAATCCCTTTTTTTAAGGGGACCCCATCCCAAAAACTCAAGGCTGTATCTTCAAAACCGGAGGGATTAAAAAGAGTTTTTAACGAACTTATATTTTGGCCCAAAGAGCATGAGACACTTATAAGAGCTTGGTCTTTGAAGATTTAACAAATATTATGAATTAAAAACAATTGGCACCACCTATAGTGTCGCGTCCGACGACTGGATATTTGTCTGCAAAAGCAGACAAAACTGGCTATTTGGTGTGATTAATCAACATTGTGCTAGGATTTGAAGCTGAAATTTCTCTGTAAGTAATAATTAGCCAGCATTTTTATTTTCAAGGATTAATTTCAGTCAAGTTCCAGCCTGCACAAAATGGGCCTCGATTAATCTGCGGACAATCTAGGCAGTTTTAAGTAGGCTGGTTGTCTCTAAGCTGGAAAGCCTACTCGTGACAGTTAGGTATTTTTACCCTCTTATGTATTTTAAATGACATGAAAAGACCAGTGTGAAGCAGTTTTGAGTGGATTGCAACTTTAAATTTTATCTTATGTTTAAGATAAGAAATCAATTTTATTTTACCTTTTTGGCAAAACTGGTCTAATTCCCAGATCTCCTTATTCCCTCCCACGACAATTCCTCCTTCCTATGTATCCTTTATGGAGGTATGGACACAGTTGAAAAAATCTTGAAAAAATAGGAAGTTAAGTCGGAAGCGAACCAAGATTAGAATATTAGAAGCTACGATGGTTTTGCAAGGTAAGCGCTTTGAAAGACAGGAAAAGATCCGTTAAACCTTGTCCAGAAGAATTTCATAGTACCCTTTTGGCTGAGTTTTAGTACCCTTTTGGCTGGTCGTATGTCCTACAACAAGCTATGTGAAAAATATGGTTCGGTCCCACTTTCAAGGGCTACAATAAAGGTTGAGATGTTAAGACACCTTTTATAGATGAAAGATGACAGATTTCTAAAGATTATACTTTTAGATATCAATCTTGGGCCAAACAAAAAGCAGGTCATCTCCTAATGGGGTTGCAAGATATCATAAGGAAGGATTTAAAACAAAACGGAACTTCAAGGGGGGGGGGGGGGGTGGAGCAGGGAGTTAAGGTTTGAACAGATTGAGGTCGAGGAGGAACACCCGTAGCAATGTTGATTTCAGGTAGTTTGGTGCTGTAGTGAGCTGTTAGAAGTAGAAGTTGATTGGGCAGCACATTACCGTTTCTAAATTGACAGATACATCTATGTTTGTCACGCACACAATCTTTGAACATATCCTGGAGAAATATCATTTTCTTTATTGCGATATTCTTGTGCGTGGGATCAGCTTTTTAAAACATCAACTTTTCACAAGAAGAAAAAGCCTAATTTCAGGACAATTCTATTGGTCATGAATACAAATATACTATGTTTAATGTAAATAAAAATCTCTTTTTAAGACTCCCCTAACTATGTCTACTAAAATTGTCACGTTCAATATTGGTACGCAGCGGTCATTCATTAGTTTCGATTTTTAATTAATTCTGAACATTATTTTGTATTGAAGGTTTTTCGTCAATACGTTATTTGCAACAAAATTACTCAATCTCCAAGAATTGTCTTACTGAAAACACAAAAAAAGTAATCGTCTTATTTTGCCAACCCCCCTCTCCTATTTTTGAAACCACTTGTTTTTCGCGTTTTCACAAGAAAAATCGAAAAACAACAAACTGCACCCCCACACCTGATTTCAAAAATACATATTTTTGTATCTTTATTTTAAAAGAAATCCTTGGCCCCCCCCCCCGATTTGCAAGGATAGTCTCGATTTCATGGGTATTTAGGATCTGGAAAGCTAAGCAATACTGTTTTTTCTGGTTTTGATTCAGATTTGCCAAATCGAGACACATTACTCATCAAACGAAATGATGTAACTAGTCCTGATAGCGACACCTCACTTCTATGTATTTTCAAAGCAAGTTCAAAATGTGATGATTGCACGCACGAACAGCAAAAACCCCACATTCTCTATTATGAAATACAGCTTAAAGAAGATGAAACAAAACAAAGCTTCCTTGGCGTGAATTGAAGAAAATATGGAGTATTAAGACTTGATCACCTTTATTAAAAGTCCTATTCATCCAAAACTTCTTCCTCTTAGCACAGATCATGAAAAATTTATATATTAACATTGTCCATTAATTTTTCACACTTACTTCTTTATTTAGTAATCAAATCTGAAATCAAAGTAAGACTGATCAAATTCATGCACTCTCACATAACCATCTTCACCACCTGAGGAGTACGATTTGCCATCAGGATGAAAAGCAAGAGAATTGATTGGTCCAAAATGTCCTTTGACACGCCCAAATTCTTCTTCAAATACTAAATGGAAAAATCTAGCATCAAATTTGCCAACCCGGGCTGAGGTTGTTGTTACTTCCATAGCTTCTTGACCGCCACCAAGAACCACCTGGAAATAAAGTTGTTGGCGCTAAAGACAAGTAAAAAATAAAAGTGCATTGTCTGAACGGTGGACTTATCAGGCTTCATTTCAACCATAGGCAGAATAGAAGTTGGCTCCCCATAGTGGCAGGGTAAAAATTGACATTATGGTAAAGTAATATTATTTTTACTAAAAACACATCGCGGCATCAAGCCTAAAAAGGCAAATAAACTGAGAATTACAATTTGAAATCATAAACTATAGATGGTGTAAAACAGAAATACATATTAAATTTGGCAAATATCACATTTGATAAATATCGTAAGAAAAGGAAAGAAAAAGATATAACACCTCAAGAACATTAAAAACGAACAAGGCATGTAGAACTTACAAGGCAATTAAAAAAGTGAATGAAAACACAAAGAGGGGGCAAACGGGGGAAGTGGCAAGAATAAAAAGGGAAGGAAACTATTGGGATGGTTTTGATTTTTTTTTTTTTTTAGTAATGAAGGAGACATAAGTTTTTTCAGATCTTGAGGAACGGCAGTGGACGGAGGACAAGATTGGGTCAAGATTGGTCATCCCTGGCTGAGAAACAGCCAGGGATGGCAGAAATCTGAACGGGTGTCTTATGAGAAAACGTTTCTCGTTCGAAACGTGAGGCTTTTATGTGCTGGAGCCCCTGCAGAGAACAAGGTATATTTAATTCACATAGTTCTTTGAATTTCAATGATACTCGCTCTTTCACGTCGACTTTTTTTGTGCAACCTAGGATTCTTGGGAATCCTGGTTGAGAAGCTCAAGCTTAGACGGTAAGATCTATTCTTTCTAATTTCCACATAGCTTCTTTTTCATCACATGCTCTTATGACTTAGCTGCAAAGTTTGGCTTCGACTTCTCCGCTCAGTAACATTAATATTTTTTTTTAAATTTCCCCATTTAACCTTGTTTTCACTTTCTATATCTTTCAAGGATCATTATCACTAAATGTATTTATGTATTTATTTGTTTTTAATCTTTTGGCATGTTCTGACCCCTTTATTTATGTTTAAATTATTTTTTTTTTACTCCGAAATATGGATTCACCCCCTCGAGGCTTGTGATAATAGTTATATCTTATCAATCTACAGCACCAATAAATATAGTGAATGCATAAAATTAAAATATTGTAAAAAAAAGGATTAGTAGACAGAAAGACATACAACCAATAAAAACTACCGTTCTTCCCGTCCCGGGGTCTCTTTGCCCAGCAGAAACCCTTTCCTGGTGACACAATCACAAAACCGCAATAATATCTTTATAGACAATGACATGGAACTCACCAATTTGGCTTCTAACGGCTCATGAACATTCATGATTAAAAAAAGTAAATACATCCTATCAGCTAAAAATATTTCGAAAGTGTGGGGGAAGTGTTAAGCGAAAGTGCTAATTTGGCTGAAAAAGAGTATTTTTACCTTAGCACACGCGTGTCCAAAAATAATGTTAACCTGATTTGTTTGGACGTTATTATTATTTGTTCATAGTGACAATTATAATGGTGATGATAGTTCAAAATAACGGACAGACTAACATTTGTAGGTGGATTCTAAAGTTCGAATCTTATTTCCCAAACAAACGTTACTGCAACTATGACACCATTTTTCGTTTGTTTTTCATTATGTCAAACAGTTAAAACAAATCATTATTTGATTTAGTTAGTTTAATTTAATCATTATAATGATTTATTATGAGATGCAAATAAATTAGTATTTAAAATACTTTGAAAAGTCTTATTTTTTACCACGCTATTTTAAAGGAACTATTTTATACCTGTCTAATTACTTTTTGTCATTAGCGGCAATAGTATCATTAAGTCAGCAAACAACTTAATATATATTTTCTCTCAATTACAGTTAAGGCCCAAACGCAGCTGCCAGAAAAAGGTTATTAATTTATTAATAATTAATTTAATTTGTCAAAGGTTATTAATTTACTAATTAGGTCATAATGTAGCTTAATAGGCAGTCAAACCATGAAAGTTTTTGTTTTTACTTTGATTAAACATAATTGATAAATAGACGACAAGCAAAGTATTTGCTGCAAAGCTCTTGAAGAAGAAAACAAAACTCCTTTGAAACCAAAAGAATTTCTCTTATCAAATCCCCAAGTGCCAAATAGTCTTGACTGAAAATCCCATAATTCTACAGAAGAAGAAAAGAGGCTTATTTAGGGTTCAAGGTATTGATTTGAAGAAGATGATGATTCATTTACGGAAACCTTTCTATAATCTAAATGCCTTTAGCAAGACTCTTTGCTATTTCAAAGTTGCCCCACCTAACTAGTAACTTTAAGGGATGGTATTTTGAAATACAAGGATGAAAAGATGAAAGAATGTGACTATTACATGAAACCATCAAACCTCTTTGAAACCAACTTGAGTCTAATCAGGTTTGCAGGTGCTGTCTTTCAGAGGAGGAAGATGATTTACTTATGGAAATGTGTCCACATTTCTTCCTTGGGTTATACACAAATAATACAACACTAATAGCTTACATGATCGTGTATAGGTGACAAGGCAGCACTATTGACAGGTCGTTCAGTTTTGTAAGTTTTCATCAAATCAACACTATCAGTATCAAAAAGCTTGGCAGTACAATCCTTCGAGGCTGTAATAAACATTGTTCCATCCTTACTCAGCTGCATATCATTGATCTGTTGACTATGCTCGGATACCATGGTTATATTCTTTCCTGTCTGCAAACAAAAAAAGTAAGTTATATCTTTTAATTATGGATTGACAAGCGCGTAGTCAGGAAACGCCCCTGCCCACTAGAGGAAAGATTGTGAGCCCCAATTCCTTCTCCAAATGAAACATCACAAGAGGCATCTTGTGGCTCTTAATTCGGCAACTAAAGACCTTAGATGGCGGGGAAGAGGAAGGGCGATGGAAAGGAAGTCAAATCTCTCTTATATAATAAGAAAACCACTTTGTACAATTGTTTCTATCCCAGTTCAAGTGAACTTCCTGGCAAACCTCCGTAACCCTCAGCCAATTCCCAATGAATATGTAATAATAATATTCAGGAGAATACAAAACCTCATGAGACAAGAGGTTGCTTTATGTCAGGAATACACAAACACATCTATTTGGTGAAAGAGGGAGAGGGGAGGGTAGATTAATGTACAGAGGGTTGAGGGGAGGGTACATTAACCCTTTACCATACAATAAATATGGTAAAGGATGAAATTATATTACAAATCATTGTATGAGAGGAGATATGCCGTACAAAGATTTTAATGACATGGAATATTCCTCCACGAGTAATTTGGAAAGGTACACGATTTTTTCATAATTTCCTGTATTTATTCGTCAGCTTTTTGCTTTTTCCAAATTTGCAAAATTTCCAATTCCTGGTAATTTTAGCTGGAACCAAGTTTTATCACTTTCATAAAAGAGATTCTATAGATTTTTGAATGGTTTTCAGAAATTTGATAATTCTAATTGGCTTTAGAGGTATTAAAAAAGAACAAATCTTGATCTGATCTGATTTGGATCTGAACTAAAATTAATGCCCTCATTACAATAATATGATAATAGAGAAGCAAAGCATATAAAAACCTTGGGTTAAAAAAAAATTGCTAAAAAAGGACAATATAATCTAAACACTGTTAAAAATGATATTTAAACTTATCAGTTTAGGGGACATCTTAAACTGAGCAGATGGCTATCTTTTAAATTATGATTTAAATCAAAACAATTAAAACTAGACGAAAATCTGTTAACATTGAGTGTTGGCACTTATCTTCTGCCAGGAGGTCTTTGCCTTACCTATTGTATTTATCTATTTTCTAGGGCCCAATCCAAATTTATAAAATTGGTAAGTGATTGTACCTCCTAGTCAATCAAAAACGCGCAGAGAACTCACGTGACATTATACAGCCAGTACCTGAAGTGTCTCAAAAAAACAATAACGAGACCCGAGTGTTCAGAAATGTTCAACTCTTTACAAGATTGTATTATTTTTTCTCTTTTATGGCTGAAGCATGAAGACAAGCGAGTATTTCTCATTATAAAAGCTACATTCAATCAGTACTGTATCCTCAATATCATGTCCTAGCATTTGGAGGGAATGTGGGTCGTGATATTTTGTTAGTTTAATGATTTGTACTGAAATTGAGTGCATTTCAAACAGTTCGTGGTAACGAACTGTAAATGAGCGACTCTGAAAAACAGAATTTTGATATTAATAGATAAATCAAGAGAATCAGCTTATTATGCAGACTCAAAATATATAAAAATTTGTCAAGTTTAGTGTTACTCATCAAAAGCTACGAGCCAGAAAAAATTTGCCTGTTTTAAAAATAGGAGAGAAACACCCCCAAAAATTCAAGGAATCTTAATGAAAATCAAACCATCAGATTCAGCGTTCCAGAGAACCCTTCTGTAATAGTTTCAAGCTCCCACATACAAAAATGTGGAATCTTGCTCTTTTCGCCAGAAGAAAGATCATAGATGCGTATTTATTTGTTGTTTTTTTTTTTTTTCAGGGGTGATCGTATCAAGACAATGGTCCAAGAAGATCGGGGGAAGGTGCATTCAGACAAAAATTTAAAGTTATACTGCCCTTTTTAAGTGACCAAAGAGATTGGAGGGCAAATGGCCTCCCTTTCACGGCCTTTCCCCCCAAAAGTATCTAATCAAAATTTTCAGTTAGCCATTTTCGTCAGTTTAGTTTAAAGATCAAATAATTATATCTTTAGGGGTAAAACGACCCCCCAAAGTCGGTCAGGAGAGGTCTTAAAGTTATGAAATTTGCCAATTGTTTACGTATAGTATTTGTTATTGGGAAGTTTACAGATATTTTTACGGAGGGGGGGGGAGGTTTTTGTTCTTGGGGTGGACTTCCATAGAGAGAATCTTCTTTTGGGAGGGAGTTCCTCCAGAGGGTGAATTTTCCAGGGGAATTTTTCACTGGGGGAATTTGACGGAATTCCCATACGAAATTTTTTTTAATTGTCGTACACTCTCTTTGCCAACTCAATTTTGCACGTGGAGATGTTCCGGTGGAATTATCCGGAGGCTATTTTCCACATGTTTCGATTTTCAGAAAAAAATTTCCACGGAAGAGGGCATTTCCAGAGTGACTGAGAAACCGATTAGAAACTAAAGTGTTTTTCAAATGAAAGTGTGCTAAGGAGAATTTTTCAGGCGGAATTGTCTGTAAGAAATTTTACGGGGGGGGGGATTTTCAGCCATGATGGAACTGCCTGGAGGGAATTTGGCGGGCGGGTGCACTTTTCGAGGGGTGGAATTTCCACAGAGGAATTTCCCGTGAGAAGGGGGGGGGGATATTTCATGGAGGGCGAGCCACATTTACGGCATTATTTGAGAAGCGATCAGAAAATATTTTTTTTTTTTATCTGAAAGTATGGAGCAATATTAAAACTCAAAACGAACAGAAAATTTTCTGTATATGGAGGGTTGCTCCTTCCTCAATACCTTGTTCTTTACGCTAAAGTTAGACTGTTTGTCTAATTTTTTTAGAATGGCCACTGAAACACAGGGGCCGTGTAATTAGAATATGAAGATTTTTTCTTTAAAGTGCTAACAGCTTCAGCGTAAAGAGTAAGGTATCGAGGAGGGGGCAACCCTTCATATACGGAATAATTTCTTTTCATTTTGAGTTTTAATGTTGCCCTTACTTTTAGTTTAAAAAAATTGTTATTTTTACTTATCACTAAAAGGTAGGGAATTTTACATGTATTTATAGTTTGGTAAGCATACCCTGTTCAGTCTCTGATTGATACTTCCAGTTTTCTTTTTGGGAGAGGGAAGGGGGCAAAAATTTTTTTGTTCAGTCCTCACAAAGGAGAAGAACTACAATTCTGTTACTGTTTTATGCTTTTTGACAAGCTCTTTGCTATTTAAGAAATAAAAGCAACAAAATTATATTCATGTTTTATCTTGTTATTTATACTTCACATTTATTTATACGATATCGTGTATTTTATATATGTTTTTATCTTACCTCTTCAATTTATATTTATTTCTTAGAAGAAAATACAGAATGTTGATTAAAGAGCTGGCACATTTCTGCCATTAAACCTAGAAATTAAAATAACTTACTCTGAAGTCCCAGACAACAATATCACCATTTTCATGACCAGAAATGATTTTTTCGTCTAACGTCCCCCAAAGTATAGATGTCACCTTAGGGTTGGGTGCAGAAATTGGAATTCTTAATGAGGGCTTGTCTTGCTCTGCAAAGGAGAAAATAAAACAATAAGAGGCATACATTCTGCCTCAAAGACTTTACTTAGCGCTTTTGAGATAATTTATGGTGGATTCATACAAGCGACCAGGATCTTTCCCTAAACCACAGTTTTTGCATTAGTACTTTTTTAAAAGTTTGTTTCCTATTTTAACTTTATAATAAAGTTAGTAAACTCAAGAGTGTGATCAGATTCTTTTCAGAAGAATAAGTATTTTCGCACAGTTTCTAAGAGCGTTCATTTACTTGAATTGTTGACATCTTGGACAAAAAAAAAGATGAAATATAAAACAATACTATTTAGAAACTTTGGGCAATGTAAATATGAATGCACATTTGAATTTAATACTAATAACGGATAAAACTTAACCAGAAAATGTAATTGTGTTTCTTGTGATTGTAATAAGTGAGTCATTGGTTGCAAATTTAAACCTATCTGTTTTTCAGAATTATATTAGCCAAAATAAACGTCTCTTTACAGAAGTTCGAATACTATTTTGCACAGTAGATTTGAGAAGTTCAAGTTCAACATTTCATTTTCAACAGCCACAAAGCAAACAACACTTTTGCGTTGGAGAAAGACCTATGAGGGTGTACGGTCGCTCTAGAATCCAGTCTATATTCATGAGAATATAAATAGAGTACCTTAATCCCCAATTAATTTTTGAAGATGTTTGGATTCTTTTTTTTATCAATAATTACTACACTTTTAACTTCTTCTACTCTTCCAAAAAGCTGAATATCATTAGACTTCCAATAAATGTCAGCTATCACTTCTATTCTAGCTACCAATACTCTTTTAATAAGCTGAATATGGACTTCCAGTAAATATCAGTTACCACCATTCTTTTCAGCAACATATCTCATCTTATTTAAGTTACCCTCCATTCAGTCCAAATAATCTTTTTAAAACACCAAGTATCAATGAATATCAGTTATCACTACTCTTTTAAAGGGCAGAATGCAATGTTGATTGAGATTTAAGGGATACTGACTACCACTACTCTTTTCAGCTCCCCACCTCATTTCTCCGGTTACGATCAAATTAGTCACCTGAATTCTTTTTAAAGCACGAAATGTCAATAGATTTTAGTTACCCCATATTCTTTTTAAAACACTGAATTTCAACGAATATTCAACAGTTCAAAAAATCTTTATTTCTGTCTTCATATTGTCAGGCTTTATAGTAAAGCTATCTACCAAAGTGTTGTTTTCGAGGACTGCCCCCGCCCCGCCCCCCCCCCCTAGTTTTTGGAGTCTGTCAAAATAAGAAAATATCGTCATTATTAACTGTAGAATAAGACTCAACTTAAGATAAGACAGCATTATACGGCATAAGGAAGAATAATTTCGTATCTATTCAAATCCAAAGCCAAACTAACTTGAAAACCATGTCTATATAAAGAAATATAATTCCACCCATAAAAACCATGAGAACACAGAGAAAGAAACATTTCATACCTATTAATTGTTGTCTAATACCTTTAACTATTCTCACCGACAGCTTCTTTATGGTCTGCCCGTCCTTCAAGCGGATAGTCTCAGAGACATGCTGCTTCTTCCTTGTGGCATGTTTTAGTAAGTGTTTGAGCCTATAGGTGTTGCGTGTCTTACACACAGCCTCCATGGCATCCGCCGCTTTCGTCCAGTAATTTTACCAGTCTATCCTGGATGATCTTTTAATTTCACCTCTTCGCTTTCTAAACTCTGTTTTTGAACAGGATGTTCGACACTGGTCGGCTAACTTAATACGGTTTTGGGTGATCCAGAATGTTCTTTTAGGTTTGATGTACCAAGGACTTCTTTCGCAGACTCCTGCATTGTTACGGCAAACTGCAAAGCTGCAACAAACTTCTGCTTCTACTTTCTCTCTACATAACCACTGGGAAGCTCCTCTGAGTTTTCTTCATTATGCAGGGTAAAGATGACGTTGAACCTATATCACAATGCCAGACGGAACATAGCCTTGGTATCTGAGTTCTTTTCAGCCTGCAACTTCTATTCTGGGGAGTAAACGGCTTCTAGGCCCTAGCCTAACCTCGGATCTTTACTGTCCTTTGCACTTTAACATTACTTACAGCAGTTATATACAACCATAGTTCACACTCAGTGACGTAAGAAGGGGGTGTGGAGGGTACAGACCACCCCGGGTGCCATCCTTGTAAGGGTGACAACAAATTGATGCAAAAAAAGCTGTTTTTTTCATGTTTACTAGTCAGTTTGTTATCTTCACAAAACGTTGCTTTCAAAACAGTTTCATTGCCACCTCCTATTTGTTTGAACAAGGATTGTAGCGGTAGTAGCTTAAATTAGCTATTTCTTTTTAAGAAACACCCTTTAATAGTTTATTAATCACTTTACCACATATAATAATCACATTTTTTTATAATATTGATTTTATAAATAATGTTAACAGGACTACTTTGTTGAAAAATATTACATTTTGTTTATACTTCATTGCATATTAAGTTATTTACATTAAAATGTTTCCATAAAAAAAATTTAAATACACAATTTACTTTTCCATTCACTTCTTTGTTTCCATAATGTAAACACTATAATTGGGTTTTGTTCATTCTATCTTTAGCAGTTAGAAAAGAAAAAATAATCCCAAAATGGGTAAAGGTGACAAAGTTGAAATCCTGCCCTTGGCGTCAGATAACCTTTCTATGCCACTGTTTATACTTAATAATCTAATATTTATGAATTTTGGAATTTAAGCTAAAATAAAATTTAATTGAATATAATTAACTAATTTAATAAAATGCATCTCTTATCCTTAACAATGCTAAATGATTTTGAAGTTCTAAGCTTTTAGTTTTGAGAAAAAGAGGGGCCTACCCCAGGCTACTCAGCGTGTCCCCTGGTGGTAATAGGGGCACGCCCTACAGATATGTAAGGTACCTCCATAGGAAGCAAGGACCAAGGGGGGGACCTTGTCCCGGGGGTCCATAATAGAAACTGGGACACCCTCGCCCGGGGCCATAAATACACGTGGAGGAGGAAGAAGGCCCCTCAAATGTACACTCAACCGGGCCCACCGGCGTGTCCACACATACCAAGAGTTACAAACCTTCTCCCAGTAATGGGTTGAATTGCACGGTGACGAAGAACCCCATCGTGGGAGGATCCCTCTAGAGAAGGACAACTGCGACAGGGCGTAAGATCTAGATCTATGGACAACGACCTCTGCAAAGGGCTGCCTCGATCCTTTCGGGGTACCTGCAAGACTAGGGACCTTGCGGCCAACTCAACTCCCACTTGAGGAGCGGCGCACCTCCAGGAAATTATAGCCCAGTAAACGACACAGCATTCCCACGGGATTCTGATTAATGTATAATTCTTCTGGGCTTGGTTTGACAGGTGTTTTTGGTCTGAGAAACCTCTTCTTAGGTAATTCATCTCCAATGGGTCGCCTCCCTGTAGTAGCAAAATATTTGAAGGCAGGAACATATAATGCGTCGGATGTAATAGGCTTGGGACTGTCTGTGCGGGATTTCGACTCTTGTTGATAGAAGAGCATCACCAAGTTCTGAAAACCATGTTGTGACCAAGATGGGCATAGGATTACACAAAACCTCAATTCATAACGGAGGTCCCAGGGACTTCTTTCTGGCCGGTTCTAAGCCGGCTTAAGCGCTTCAGTGTAGACTTAAGAAGATATGTTGATCCCCGTCCTGCACTGGTATCCGTGATCATTGCTTTTCATGAGGCCAAAATAATTTAAATGATTTAAAGAACATGGAAATTAGAACTTGGAATGTTACGACGTTAAAAATGACTATCGTATCGACATTTTGACTGACAAATACAGACGGTTTGAACTGGACTTATTAGGAGTTTCGAAACTCACATACCAGGGGCAGGAAGCATGAAATTAGGTGATAAAGAATTGGTTTACTCAGGCAGGAAGGATGGGGAACATAGACTGGGAGGTGGGTTTATGATGAATAAGAAAGCTGCTAAGTCTTGTTTAGGTTAGGATGGTATTAATAATAGAATACTAATTGCTCATTTTATGACTCAAAAGTTCAGGATATCAGTGTAGTATATGCCCCTGTTGACCGGACTGACGGAGATACTAGTGACTCAGATGAATTTTACTTACAGTTACAAGAGCAAATAAGACAGGGTCCCAGGTAGAAATATGGTATTTTTACCAGGAGATTTTGACGCCCAGGTCGGTAGAAATAGGGAGAGATGTTATCCTAGCCTAGGTAAATTTAGTGTAGAAAAAAAAAAAACAGTAATAGCTATGAACTTATGCAATTTTGTAGGTTTAACAATCTAGTTTCAACCAATACGGTGTTTGGTTATAAAATGGCTCATAAGTTGACATGTTATTCACGTGATGGTAAGACAGCAAACCTTATTGATTATGTTATAGTAAACTGAAGACTGGCAGGATCAATACAAGATATTAGGGTATATAGGAGTGCTGTTATTGATGTTAAAGTAAAGATCTAGTAGCGTCTAGGGTTAATTTAAAGCTGAAATTTCGTAAGGGTAACTACCTCCCGGTAGATTATGATGTTGGTAGACTCCAGGATGAGAATTTGAGAGAAACTTTTCAGGAACAGCTGAATACTAAACTTAAGAGATTAAAATTTGACAATTTGAAAGATGGCTGGAGTAATTTTATAAAAACAATTTGTGAAGTTGCTGATGGTGTCTTAGGGAAGAAAGTTAAGACTGCAGCTAGGAATATTAGTGAAAAGCTCAATGTTTAATAAAGAGGAGAAAGGCTTTGTACAAGAATTATCTGAGTGATAGATCATATGAAAACAAAAGGAATGCAAAGAAAGTGGAGAAAGCATTAAAATATGAACTAAGGAGGTGTGAAGTGGATGCCATGGATAAAAATTGCCAAGAATCTGGAAGACGCATTAGTAAAATATTGTTCCGGCATGATAATAAATTGAGAGGGAGTAGTCAATCTGAATTTGTCCCAGTTAAAGATAGGAACGGGGCCACAGTTAGTGATAAGGAAAGAGTTAAAGAGGGATGGACGGAGCTTTTTGAGAATGTGCTAAACTGAGAAACAGTTGCAGGAAAAGATATAGATGAAAATGAAAAAGTTTGTGATACCTTGCTTTTTAAGGAAGATTTGTTGTGTGAGGAAGAATTAGCGACAGTACTAAAGGGATTGAAAAATAATAAGGCTCAAGGTCCTTATAGTGGGGTAAACGAGCTTCTTAAATATGGTGGCTCTGAGGTTAGAAATAAGTTACTGAAGATTATGAATACAATTTTTGAAAAAGGGGAAGTACCTAATGATTTTAGGAAAACCTTTATTAAACAACTGTATAAGCAAGTTGATAAGAGTGAGTGAGGTAATTATCGAGGCTTTAGTCTGATCTCTGTAGGTAGCAAATTACTTAGTAAAAGGATATTTTTTAAACAGAGAGATACTGAAGACAAAGTTTTAAGAGAAGAACAGTGTGGTTTTAGAAAAGGTAGAGGATGTGTCGACCAAATTTTCACTCTTAGGTTAATAATTGAGAAGTGCCTTAGTTGCCAAACACCTTTGGTCCTCAGTTTTATACATTATATTGGAGCGTTCAATTCTGTTGAAAGAAGAGCTTTGGCAAAAGTCTTATCCTTTTATTGGTATACCAGACAAATACATTGAAGTGATTAGTGCTATGAAGAAGAATAACACTGCTGCAGTTAAGATGGGAAATGAGGTAAGCAGCTGGTTTTGTGTTAAATCAGGGTTGTTCTATCCCCATTTATATGGATTATTCTTATGGACTTAGTATTAAGGAGCAAAGGAAAGGCAATGGGAGACTACGGAATCAAATGGGGAGAACAAATCTCATGGACTTAGATTATGCTGATGATCTAAGCATCCCAAATGAAAGTGTGAGCAAAATGAATGAACTTTTAGAGGTTTTTCGAGGTCAGGGTGATAGAATTGGTTTGAAAATTAATGTTAAGAAAACTAAGTCACTAAGGCTAGGAATAAGTGAAGATGAAAAGGTGACGTTGGGTAACCAAAAGATTGATCAGGTGGGTAGCTTTGCTTACCTTGGTAGTATTATTAGTAAGATTGGTGGGAGCAGTGTAGATGTTAAAAGTAAAATACCCAAGGCTCAGGGTGTTTTTTCACAATTAAAAAAAGTGTGGAAGAATAAGAAGATAAGTCTACAAACCAAGATTAGAATATTGGAAGGTGCAGTGATGACAATGGTCAAATATGGATCTGAAGCATGGGTGCTCATAAACGTGGATGAAGATTTACTAGATGTTTTTCAGAGAAATTGTCTAAGGAATGTTCTGGGTACCCAGCTGACTGACTGTATTCCAAATAGTAGATTGTATGAAAAATGTGGTTCAAAAGCACTTTCTAGGGCTATAATGAACGAAAGGTTGAGATGGCTAGGGCACAGTCTGCAGATGAAGGATGAAAGATTGCCAAAGATTGTCCTTTCAACTAACCTTCTAGGGCTAAACGGAAAGCAGGTTGTCCTCGTCTGGGGTAGGAGGATGTCATAAAGAAAGATTTAAAGGAAATGGGAGGATTTGAAGAGGGAGACTTTGAATAGATTGGGATGGAGGAGGCGGCTTGGTGCTGTGGTGAGTTGTTAGCAGTAGTAGTAATTAAACTAAACAGTCTAATTTAAATAATTTAGCATAACTGAACATTTTGGAGGAACATAATTTAAACTTATAAAGAAAATACCTATTTGACTTGGATCTCTGCAATCAATAACAATAATTTCAGATGGAAGACCCATTTGGCAATCTGTTGAATAAAGCGCCAATGTCCCACTGTAACTGAACTGACAAGTTCTTACTGATGTCTGATTATTTAACTCAGCTAATTGTTTGCCTATAAGAGGGAGACCATTAGTAGGCATATGTTAATAGGCCAATGCCACAGATGCAAAGCTAATACACTAAATTCAAAACATATTACATTTTATAAAAGCTGTCCATGATTTAACCACAAAAAAAAACTTATAAAAGCCTATCTTCTCCAAGAAGATAGGCTTTCTATAACTAGGATAATAGCAACACTTTTGGGGAATCAAAACAACCATCTTTCAATACACTTATTTGTCTGTGGCTGCACAAAAAATCCATGATTTCACTGTTAGGAGGGGGGTATTTTTAACTTAGGGTAAAAAAAAACCTTTGGGCAACTATTTTCTAGGTTTCCCAGAAGGGAAGGGAGGCTTCAGATTAATCTCAGTGGAGGGATATTCCCTCAAACTGTGAGCAATGTAATTGTAGATGCCTGATCTAAATAAATTGAAGATACAGGATTTGGTCAAAATCAGAAAAAAGTACATTTCTGGTAATATTCTCATGTTTTTTTCCAAGGTAGTCCTTTTAAAACATTCTCCTGCCCCTTCTATACGCAGAGGTATGTTTACAGATTATGTTTATGTTTGAATTTTGTATCCCTCCCCAAAACAAAAATATTGACCAAAATCAAAGATATGTGCACTGTTGTACCACTGCACCTGCACCATTGTATCACTAAATTTGCTTTGAAAATTTCCTGTACCTGTTTCTACATCCCATTGAATAAGTCTATTATCACCAGCACCAGTTAGAAGTTGAGTGGTGTCCCATTTGACATCTAAAGACCAGACAACACCAGTGTGTCCATCATATGTTCCAAGTCTTTCACCATTTACAGAATACCAAACACCAGGGCTGTGATCTTTGGCTGATGAAAATAGCAAATCTCCATCATTGTTGTATTTGATCTGTGTGATTGATCTTTCATGACCATGTAACATTAAAGGACGCTGAAAAAGAAGTTATTCAGTTTTACACATTTTTATCTGTACACACTAGAACCAGAGAGATTTCCCCCCCCCCTTTTTTAACTAATTATATACTAGACTATGAACCAAAATTCAAACTTAGCTATTCAATTAACAAAACCTTGAACTTAGAAGAGGCATCTAGTTATCAATCTAACAATTTATTTCTCTTCTGCATATTAAAAGAATCTAGATTTTTAACTGTGGCATTTACTACATGTGACTATTATTATGGGTGGAATCAGAAAACTAAGTTGACACCCAGGCCACAAAGTCTCATTGCATCCACATACACAACACATATGAGGAGGAGCAGAAAAGTAATGAGACTGATTTTTTTTATTAACAAAGTTTTTATTAAATTCAGACATAAATGCTATCCCCTTCAAAGTAGCTACCTTAGGCAGCTACACACCAATGGAGATGTTGTTGCCATTCTTCATAGCAGCACAGGAAGTCTTCAACACCATTATAGAATTTACCTTAGTTGCTGGACAATGTGATTTAAGGGATGGTCTTCAGAATGTCCGTTACAGCCTTTTAGGATCATTGGTTTAATACAATCCCCTCTAGGAAAAACAAATAACCACACACCAATGATCATTCTTCTGGCAAACTTCCACATTTTTGAAGATGAGAGCTTGAAACCTTAGCAGTAAGGCTCTTTGATATGCCGAATCTTATATTGCAATTTTTATTAAGATTCCTTGACTTTTTAGGGGCATTCCCCCTTTTTTTCAAAAATAAGGACAATTTTCTGAGGCACGTAGGATTTGATAAGTAACACCAAACTTAATACATTTTGTATATTTGGAATCAGCATAAAAAGCGAATTCTTTTGATGTATCTATTGATATCAAATTCTGCTATTTACAGTATCACTTACTGATCTTAAGCAAGCAATAATTGCATAGTTTTGTTGAAATAAGTATCACAAAATCCATTTTTGCTGAAAAACTTCCATGTGAACTTCTGCAATTTTTGGCGGTAGTGGGTACCAAATCAAAAAAAAAAGAATGTAGGCAAAAAATCATCAAAAATAAGCTAAAAACATATGGCGCCAAAAAGTTTAAGAAGCTTTCCTTTGAAAGCATAGTTAGCAGTACAAATTATGTTCTGGTCTTGATAAGGCATGGAGGTTGTCAGCCCTACTCAGGCTCGTTTTCAGTTTGAATCAGTTATTTACTGTAATTTCTGTTTGTTTTAGGTTTAATTTATTTATTAATGGTATCTTGTGGTAGTTTTATCCTGAAAAATTATTTGAATTTATATCTACTCATTTTTGGCTTAATGGAGCTCTTTACTCTTCTTTGACAAACATGTTTTATGGATAAAGTTTTTTAAAATTGATTTTTACAAAAAAAAACTTACATGAATGTTGTTAAGAATTGTTTTTAAAGGGTATGTCATTGAAAGATTCCAGGTCCCCTAGCCTTCATCTGCCATATTAGTCCCTTTAAGAGTGTACCACAAGGGCACTACCCTTGCTCATTTCAGCCAGGTTGCTCATGAGTCGTTGAAACGCATCCAAAGCCAATAATCGTAGGCAGAAAAATAGCACTGCCAAAGTAAAGATCAATGTAAACACAGTGTATTATTCATTTTTTTTACTTCGAAAAGGACTCATTCAATTGGACATTAAAAGGGCTAATGCCCTTTTTAATAATGAAAGATGATTGGAAGGCAAAGGCGGATGGAGTTCGTCCGGAATGAGGCAGACTATGTCTGCTGACCATGTGCCTCTGGATATGGGGTTTTCCCTAACTAAACGCTCCATGTTAATGGGCAGCCTCAACCTTATGAGGTGGGTGGAGCCCACCCCAGGGACTTTCAGTATCTAGGCAAGTCCTAGCTCTAATTAGATCCCAGGCCTAGGGTCGGTTGGGCCTGCAACCCTCCACCCGAAAATTTTACCGCAACAAAAAACGATGATACAGCCTTGGATGACCTACCCCCCCCCCCTTTACCTTCCACGACCCCAGCACGTCCCTGGGCCGTTTTTAGACCATTGAATGAACCTTATTGACGAGGGTGGAATACGACTCGCCACCTGGAACGTACTCACACTCAACTTTCCTGGAGCTAAATCAATGCTTGCCTATGAGCTAAAACGCTTCAATATAGCTGTGGCTGGCCTTACGGAAACCCGCCTTGTCGGAAGAGAGTCCGAGGATATTGGTGAAGGATATCACCTGATCTGGTCTGGTGACCCAAAAAGCAAGACAAATGGTGTAGGCCTCGCGCTGAACGCTAGAGCCAAGAGATGCCTTCTCTCCTATAAACAAATTTCAGATAGAATACTGATGGCTCAGCTCCAGCACAAGCATGGAAAGTGGACAATTATTGTATGCTATGCTCCCACCAATCCTAGTTCTGCGGAAGTGAAGGATCAGTTCTATGCGGAGCTCTCAGCAACCCTGTCAAGAGTCCCACCCCACGACATCGTCACTCTTCTGGGAGACCTTAACGCGACGGTAAATGACAGGGAGGGCGTGTGGAGAAGTGTTCTCGGCCCTGTGACTCCAGATTCACTGAATGACAACAGACAAAGGCTCCTCCGGCTCTGCAATATGCATAATCTGGTTATTTCAAACACGCTCTTTCAGAGACGAGATATACACAAATACACTTGGTATAGTAACGACGGCCAGACAAAGAAGATGATCGATTATGTTATGATCTCAGGTCGCTGGCGCTCGTCGATAACAAATTGCCGGACTTATAGGTCGGCCGAACTTGGAGACACAGACCATAGGATGGTAGTCGCCACACTCAGGCTACGCGTGAGAGCACAAGGACAAGAAAAACGGCCTCCCAAGCTTGATCTGAGTAGTCTGGCTACATCTCAGATGCAACAGAAGTATGCTCTCGATATCTCTAACCGGTTTAGCTGCCTCCAAGTTCTGGACGACCCTGAAGTAGCCTGGAAGTCTTTCAAAGATAACATACTCGATTCTGCTGGCAGTACCATTGGCCGCAGCAGACACAAGAATAAACCCTGGATATCCCAGGAGACTTTGTCTGTAATCGAGCTGCGCCGGAAGGCCCGTTTAGCAAAGAATATGCCAGAGTACAGACGACTCAATGGCCTGCGCAATAGCCTACTGCACAGTGACAGGAAGACCTTCGTTGACAAGAAAGCCAGCGATCTTGAAGATGCCTCGAGAACAGGAGACATCTGCTCCCTCTACAAACACCTCCGCGAGCTGACGGGAGGGAGGACTTCCACCGTGAGTCGTGTTTTTTCTGCTGACGGAAGCATGTCGGATGACGATGCAGGCCAACTCTCTGCCTGGAGCAGTCACTTCTCAATGCTTCTGAATGCCGAGGCAGTTGCTCATCCCGACCCTGATCTGATTCAAGCAGCAATGACCACACCCGAGGCTACTTCCTACCTTGTATCGCAACCGTTTACCACCTTGGGGATCCGAAATGCTGTAAAACGGTTAAATAATAATCGAGCCCCCGGTGTCTGTGGTATTTCTGCAGAACTCCTCAAGTACGGGGGTGCAGCGATGATTCTGTGGCTCCAGATAATCTTCTCAGCTGTATGGACGACGGAAAGCATACCGAATGACTGGCGTGCTGGCATCATATTGCCGCTCTGGAAACGTAAGGGCAGCCGTCAAATCTGCTCCAACTATCGTGGGATCACGCTTCTCTCCGTTCCTGGTAAACTCTTCGCCATGTCACTCCTGGACAGGTGTTCCACCTTTTTGCGTAGAAAGAGAAGAGTCCAGCAAGCCGGATTCATGCCCGGCAGGTCGACGACGGAGCAAATGTTTACTATGCGCCAGTTGATCGAGAAGACGCGGGAGTTCCACCAAAAAGCGTACATCGCGTTCGTGGACTTTAAGGCTGCCTTCGATTCTGTTGATCGCCGTTCACTTTGGCTGATACTAAGAACTACGGGTCTACCCAAGAAATATTGCTCACTCTTTGAAAAGCTGTATGAGTATACGGAAAGCAGCGTGCAAGTAAATGGAAGACGACTTCGCCGACGACATAGCGCTAGCTGCAAGCACTGTCGATAAGATGACCAAAGCTCTCCAGGTGCTTTCAGAAGAAGCCTCGAAAGTTGGACTGAAGATCAACTGGCAGAAAACCAAAGTTATGCTCCTTCAGCCCCCCATGTCCCGTTCTACTGTAAAGGAAGGAAACATCGGAAGCAACCGAGTAGATGTGGTTGAAGACTTCACTTACCTGGGATCTATTCTGTCGAATGATGGCTTGATCACAAAAGAGCTTACATCTCGAATTTCCAAAGCTTCAGCACTTGTTGGGAGGCTTAGCAGCATCTGGCAAAAGCCAAACATAAGCCGCTTTACCAAAATGCGCATCTACAATGCGTCAGTCAGCACTGTCCTGCTGTATGGAGCAGAGACATGGCCAGCTGCCAAATCTATCCTCAGCGCCATCGATGTCGCTCAGACAAAACATCTCTGAAGAATCGAAAGACTTCACTGGACTGACTTTGTTAGCAACCAGACTCTCCTATCACATATGGCTCAAACTCCTTTCTCAACGCAGCTTGCCCAGCGCACTGTTCGGTGGTCAGTCACCTCCTTCAAATGCCATGCGACGCCCCAGCATGGGTCGTATTTGACTTCGACCCCACCCTACATGGATGGAAATGACCCAGAGGACGCCCACCAATTAGGTGGAAAGACAAAGCCAATGAATTCCTCACCCAAGCCCACATCCCGGTGGAAGAAGCTGCGATCCTGGCAAGCGATAGGTTAACCTGGAGGCACCTAGTCTCATCGTTCTCTACGCCAAACCCTCGGCAGGAGCCTTAAGTCAAGTAAGTCATTGGAAGGTAACCAGCCTTCCCCATGCCCATCATTTCCCCAAACACATAAAATCAAAGTTCTGAGATAGCTATTTTGTTCAATGTAGGTCAAAAGGTCCAGAAATTATGTCTCTGAGGATGACAACTCCCCCCCCCCCTTAAAGCCCTCAGGGCAAGGGTTGTAAGTTATGCAATAGAGGCATATAAGGTTTTTATAGAAAGAGTGGTTGTATAAAGCTTGGAGGGGGCCCAATGCATTGATAATCAGATGTTCTTGTGCCCCTCTCACCTAACACTAAAGTTTGACTCTTCCCCTGATTCTTTAAGAAAGACTTCAAAAACATTAGGGTCATTTAATTAGAATAAAAAGCTTTGTCAAAGCAATAGAGACTTTAGTTTATCAAGCAAGGGATTTAGGGCACTAATTTTCAGAATCATTTATTAACATAAAAGCTTTCATAGTCAGGGCTTAAATCCCGACTAAATCGCGCTATTATTTACAAAGTAAACAAAGACACAAAAAAATTAATACACATGTCACTTATTGTAGACAGAAACATAAAAAGGCACAAACAAATTGCTGAAGCAATTAGTGCGACACTTGGGCTGAGCTAGCTTTGTTGCTTTTGATCTTGTAGTTACTTTTTTTGTGAGCATTGAGGGTAATATATTTCTGTGTTTATCACTTGTCAGAAGAAACTGGCCAAATTTACAGATAAGTTGAAAACGGCGGTCGTGGAGTGACGGCAAATTTAGTTGAGACAGTGCTGATTCGTAATCGGTGTACTGATCAGACAGTATGGCCTTCACTGCTCTTTTCTGGACTGATTCGAGTACTTCGCTCATATAGGCAGTGTTCTGAACCTGTGGACCCCATACAGGGCACGCATACTCTAATATTGGGCAAATATATGTCAGGTAGGCTGTTTTCAATTGCAGCACTGAAAAACCAAATCTTCGCATCAGTAAAAGGGTACGCATGGCAGTACGCATGGCACAGTTCGCCTTTTTCACTACCTCTTGGACGTGGAGGCTAAACGAACAGTCAACGCTGAACGTAACACCGAGAATAACTGCCAACAATACGCTTTGGTATGGTGGAGGGGGGCACTGAAAATCCCTTTTGAGAGGGTTAAATTGAAGAATTTTGGTTTTCATTTCGTTGATTTGGAGGCTATTTTCAGAACACTGGTCTCTAAAGTTGTCGATAAATGATTCACTGAACTGGGGAACGGCTTGAGACTTCTCAATGACATATTTTAAGAGGGTGGAAAGGTCATCAACGAATTTGAACCGTTCGTCAAAATCGGCAAGGACGAAGTTGATCACTGCCAAGAACAACAATGCAGCAAGTTTAGTGCCTTGTGGGGCACCACATGTAAGCTCAGACCATTCCGAATCAGTATCACCCGGGTAGAGACCATATACACTCTGTAGTCGGTCGCATAAGAAATCTATTATTAATAAGAGAATATGTCTGCAAGCTCCCATAACCTTCAGATTGTTCACTGCAGTATAATGGCGTATCAAGTCAAAGGCTTTTCTATAGTCGGCAAGGAGGAGATCTACAATTGTGCCTCCTTGGTCAAGCCATTCAACAATAAGGTGATACAGATGCACAAGATAAACAGTTGTACTACTACCTTTCAAGCACCTGTATTGGTATGGATCAAGAGAGCCCTGGACTTGTGACATAAGTTCACGATATATAAATGATTCCGCTACCTTCGAGAGGTTCAGAACTATCGAAATTGGGTGGAGTTGGTCGGAAGATTTCGGGTTTTTTACTTTTGGAATGACGCGCACATAAGCTCTCTTCCAAACACTGGGGAACACTTGTTTGCAAAAACACTGGTTAATAATAGAGCTGAGTGGCTTTGCGAGAAAGATGGAGAACTCGTGTAACAACTTGACAGGGAGTTCACCAGGGTAAGACGCACAGTTTACTTTCAGTTTCTGAAGTTCCTTAAAGACGGCATATTCAGATACTTCACATATCTCATCAGTCCTGGTGTCAGCAATGATACTCTCAATTTCTGAGTTTGTGATTGATGGGTATGTGGTGCATATGCCGGTGAAAAAATTGTTCACTTCAGTAGCTGATGTCAGTGTGCCGTCATCTTTGAGTAGTCTCAGGTCCTTTGGCGTTGATTTCCCTGCAAGGGTTTTGACCAAGGAGTGCCATTTGTGAGGGTCAGTGTGCAGTAATGGCGTTATTTTCTCTTTTACATACTGTCTTTGGGCTAGTCTGTTTAACTTCACAATTCTGTTACGCAAACTGGCTGCAGCCGCTTGATCTCCAGCTTTGTGGAGACTACAGCAAGTTTTTATCATCTGCTTGAGTTCGCGGGTGATCCATGGTTTGTCAGTGTCACAGACTGTAATAACTTTTATTGGAAAAAAATCATGGAACTTTTCCAACAGAAGGCTGTTCAGTTTGTTGAGTTTGACATTAATGTTGGCCTCTGCACAAATGTCCTCAAAATCGTAAGTACCAATCCAGCGACCAAATTGAGCTATTGAAGACATTGTGATGGGCCGAATTGTGGTTTTTGTTCGTTTCGGTCATGGGATACTTACTTGTGTTTCCCAGCAAATTATAAAATGGTCAGAATTCTGAAGGGGACCTAGAGATCGGGGAGCGTTATAAAGATCTGCCAAGTTCGTAAAGATCATGTCAAGAGTACTGCCACTTTGGTGAGTCGGAATGTTCACTACTTGTTTCATATCCAAAACGCTTGAGACCCACTGACAACTGGTCTGATTGAAATTGCCAGCAATCACAAACGCAGGGGAAGTGTACTTGTGGCGCATTCTGTCAACGAACACTTGTATGTGCTCAATAAGTTCTTTTCTGTTCCCAGCGCTTTCTGGATAGTACACTGACGCAACTATTAAGCAGGAGAATCTTCGTGACAGATGCACCGGTCTGCACTCCACCCACACAATCTCATGGCTCGAATCATTGGGGCTACTTAACAGTTTTGATGGTAGGTCGTCATGTATATAAAGTCCTACGCCACCTCCGCGACGGTCAATGCCTCAGTCTCGTCGAGTGTTGAGGTAGTTTCTGTAACCTTTAATCCGTGCAGTTTCCTCAGTAATGTCCCAACACTCGCTGATAATTGCAATATGTACGTTATTCTGCTTAATTAACACCTCCAGCTCGTCCATTTTATTGTTCAAAGATCAAGCGTTACACATTAGCATATTCGGAAGTTTGTATTTTGCTGAGAATCGCTCCGGACGCAAATTTGGAGGAGTAGGTTCCGAAGCACCGCAGTTAACATTCTCTATAAACCAGGGAACAAGAAGGGGTAGAGTATCGTGAGGAGGAGCGCAACGGATCACGACTAGGTTACTTGTCCTCGTCGGCCGTTCCTTTGTCTTTCTCCTGCGGGAGATAAGCACCGGGATTCTCATTTGGTGTTTCCTTTTTCCTCCTCGTTTTCCACGGTGGGTTCGCTTATTCAAGCAGTCTGATAAGCGAGAGCACTCTGGTGGCTCTAAGTAGCGAGCTATCCCAGTGCGCACTGGTGGTTTCTTTAAGAGTCCAAATAGCCACAAGTTACAAAAGGTAGATGGTGCCACTGATAAATCCGGTGATTGAATCTTCATTAGGGCCGGTTTTTCGTATTTAATTTGCATGATGATTGCACTAAGCAAAGTCAGGAACAGCAAGTCTTAGGTTACTTTCACTATTACAGCAGGAATCCGGATAAAAAAAAAAAAAAAAAAAAGCATTGGACTGGCTAAACTAAGAAGTTGGAGGCAGCTTTTCAAAGCGCTCTCACCGCCATCTACATCAAGGAAACATCAGGGAAACCTCAGGAGCAAGAGATCACCGGGAGCAAGGGAAGCGTCGAGACCTGCTCACCTGTTCCCTGCAATTTAAGGCTAATTAACCGGCAGGTACCAATACGGCGCTTCCGGCAGGTTCTCTCCCCTCTTCTGCTTGGTCCCAAGCGATCCACGCAGTCCACAGGACTTCACTAAATCAGAAGAAACATAAACATATACACACGCTGATTTTAACCTTTTTTTTTCGCCCGAAAACCAAACTCACAAACAAGAATGGCAACGCTGCGCGGCCAAAAATCACGCAATCAGCGCGTGCGCATCCAATAGACACACCTGGTTTCTAGTATATGGCTCCTCTTAACTGGAAAAAAAATATTCACTTACTTGGAAAGTCACAATTATAAATCTGGTTTCAAAAAATATCCCAAAAAAATATCCAAATCTTATTCAAAACTAGTGAAATGACAGAATATATTTTCCTTAGTTATTACACCCATGGTTGCCAGTCCAATTTTTATCTTTTCCAATGTAATTTTGTACTTTCAGTTGAAAAAAATTCTTTTTTTTTATTTCTGATTGTTAATCAGATCATGCCAGAAAATCTAGGTCCCTCAAGGTGGTTCCAGGCACCATCCTCTCTCCCCACTCTGCACCCACCAAAACTCTTTCATAACAGATGATTGGTACCATACACAATTTCATCAAAAATAACCTGAATTAACTTGGTCACTACTAGGACACTACTACCCCTGCCTCACCACCAATAATAAAGGTGTAGAATGAAAATATAGTGGGAACTAAGAAGAATTAGACAGCAAGTCCCAAACAATCATTTAGTTTGCATCTGAAGGCTCAGTGAAGCTCAGAAAATTAGGCCATTGAAGTGCACTCCATTGGGTATCTTGAAGCCCCCTTCTTCTTCTTCTTCTAATTCACAGCAGGCGGGCTATTCAGTTGATACTTTTTAGCCCTTTTCTTTTTGCTTCACTCTGTGGGTACAGAGCTACTGGCTTGGTTCAATCTTATTTATTAGATATTCTCAGATGTCTTTCAGTAGATCTTTCGACTCAAGGAGTTCAAATATAACATGATAGATATCAATTTCTGTGCTCTGTATGCAGGTATAGTTGGCTAGGCTCTTAGCTGATAGTGAGATCTTGTGATGTTTGAAGACGTCAGCATATTACATTCAAATAGGCAATGGTCAATTGTTTCATTATTCATATTACAATGCCTGCAAAGAGGGGACAGGGGAATTGAACCACTTGAATTAGAAAATTTATATGAGAATGCAAGAAAATTCAGTCCATTTGTTCCAGAACAAATTTAATGATAAATTTTAGAAAGATACTTATTGGGGAAGGGGGAAAGGATAGGATTAATCTTATTAAAATTAATGTTAGATAGCCTCCATCGGTAAATATCTCTAATTGGGATTGGTCTCCCACTTGGCTGGTCAATATTTGTAGCATTTTTTGCTATTTCATCAACCTGATGATTGCCACTTATGCCAGAGTGGCTAGGAATATACTGAAAATAAGTTCTTATGCCACTTGAAGCAAGATTATCTATAATACTGAGACAATGATAAGTGTCAATGTCCAACTTATACTGAGAAGCTGAGGCCAGCAACTCAAGGCTTGATAAAGAGTCGGAATATACAATAATATTATTTGAATTTGCAATCCAGGGTTGGTTTTCCTTAAGGTGTTCTAATGCCATGATTATGGCATTTAACTCAGCAGACATTATAGATACATTATTATATAATCTCTCGCCCATTGCAATTTTCAGGTGAGGAAGGAAATCACCACTTGCAACCTTCTCATTTAATTTTGACCAATCAACAAATATTTGGAAATGATTTTTATAGGTAATTGTATTAAGTTCTGCAAATTTTTTCTGGACAAAAGCAATGGGGGTTAAATCTTTATTCCACTTTGAGAAATCAGTATTTATTATGGGAATTGACCAATTCCATGGAGGGGATTGGGGGAAAGTGGGTGCAATAGACTTTGCTGGTATGGGGAACTTCTGCTGAATATTGGCATACTCATCTGCAATGCCTCTATACATGGCTGGATTTCTTAACCAATTATGTAGTGTGTGTGAGCTATTTGATTCAATTTTTGTAAGATGTTTTGTCAAGAGAAAACTACGTCTCTCCCTTATTGTTGTTAATCCATTCTCCATAAGTAGAAACTTGGTGCTTGTGGATTTCCTAAGACCAAATATGAGACATGTTATATCATTTTGTGTTGTTTCAATTTTTTGCATCTGGGTCTTTGCACATGCACCATAGACGATGAGCCCATAGTCAATATGGGGTCTTATATTTGATTTATAAAACTGGAGTAAGGTTTTCTCCTTACAGCCCCAGGGTGTGGAAAGAAGTCTTTTTAGTATATTTGTTTTTCTATAGCATTTTTTTATTGTGTCTGAAATGTGGAGGTGGAAAATTAAGTTTTTGGTCAAGCATGAGACCTAGGTAATTAATATGATTATCTTCTGGAATAGTTGTTTTATTTAGAGTTAGCTTTGCATTAACATGGTTTTGCTTTCGGTGAAATTGGATTATTTTTGACTTGGTAGGTGCAATGGGTAAATCTGAATGTTGAGAGAATTTTTCGAACTGGAAAAGTGACTTTTGCAGATTTGACTGTGCTATCTCAAAGGTGTTGCCAGATGACCATAGCACCAGATCATCAGCATATTGTAGATTTGTGTGGGGTACGTCCATGCCCCAGAGATATAGGGCAAATGGGAGGCAACTGAGGACTGCTCCCTGAGGTAGGCCTTTGGTTATTGTTTATTGGGGTGAAAATGCTGAACCAACACAAACAATGAAATTTTGCACTTTTATGAAGGATTTTATAAAAGATATGAGCTTGGAGGGTAGTCCAAGGTTTGCAAGTTTGTTTAAAAGGATTTGGTGGTTCACATTGTCATATGCCCCTTCAAAATGTAGGAAAGCTGAAACTAGGACATTATTTTTTGAGAAAGATTCATTGATTGCATTTGTTAGCAAAATGAAAGCATCTGTTGAAGAGTGGTGTTTCCTGAATCCAGTTTGAGTATGAGGGATCATATTATTTTTTTCAACAAACCAGAGGAGTCAGTGATAGATCATTTTCTCCATTATTTTCCCCATCACAGGAGTAATCATTATGGGCCTATAGGACTCAGGGTTATCTTTGGGTTTATTTTTTTTAGGATTGGTAGGAGGGATGGACATTTCCATATATTGGGGAACATAGAAGATGCCCAAGCGTGATTATAACAATTTAGCAGTTCTTGTTTGTATGAAGGGGTAAGATTCTTTATCCATGTAGGGTGTATATTGTCATAGCTGCCGCTGGTTTTGGTCCTAATATGATGTATTGCATTATTCATTTCTTGGATTGAAAATGGGCTAGTTATATACTCAGATCCTGGGCGTGGTTGGTAACTTTGGTTCTTAGGAATTGGGGACATTTTGCTTTGATTATTTGATGTTAGCTTATTAACAAAAAGAGTTGCAAATAGCTTAGCTTTTTCATTATCATTGTCATAATGGGTATTACTATGTATAAGCTCATACAGGAGTGGGTTGGGGGAAGTCTTTTTCCCACAGATATGGCTTATGACTTTATGTATAATTGGCTCATGTGTTTCTCTGGAGAGATTATTTGCAAAATTATTCCAGTATTTATACTTAGCATCTATTATAGTCCTTTTTAGATTAGATTCTGCTTGTAATTTTTTTAAATATGTAGTAGGTGATGGTTTTTTTATGAATTCTGTCCTAGCTGCCTTTTTTATTCTCCATTTATTTAGGCACTCATTTGTCCACCATGCTTTAGGAATGTGTTTAGGGAATGTTTTCTTAGGTGTTGTCCTGGGGATAGCATGATTAGCTGTATTTATTAGTAAAGATGTCAAGACTTCAGCATGTGTGTCAACTGTTGAGTTTGAAATGCATGAATTTTGGGTGAAACTTGTAGTTTCATCATTTAGCTTATTTTGGAACATAGACCAATTTGCTTTAGTGTTGATATATTTGGAGATATGTGATAGTTTCAGCAGGTTCATTTAGGGAGCAAACTATAGGAAAGTGGTCAGTACATAGACTGTCAATTTTATTTATATAAATTTTATTCAAAATATTTAATGACACAATTTGTAGGTCAATTGTGGAGAATCTGCTACTTTTGGGGTTGAAATATGTATTCAGGTTTGGAGGGGTAGCAACAGCTAATTCATTATTATTTGAAGTCATAAGCTCAATGAATTTACCAGCTTTATTTGCTGGTTTATTCCCCCACAAAAGGCTGTGGGCATTGAAATCTCCACAAATAATGATATTTTTTAACATATTAGAATTATTTATATAATTAAAGAAATCCATGGCATCTGTAGTTTGGCCATTAGGGTTAAAAAAGCTTATTATGTAGGTTTTTATATTATTCAGCCAAACACTGATACCAATTGCATCAACATCATTTGCAAAATCTGGAAAATTGATGCCACAGAATTTTATATTATTTTTAACTAATAAAGCTACCCCACCTCCTTTTCTCTCTAATGATCTATCCTTTCTCAGGATAGTATATCCCAGAGACCTAATTTGTTGATTTTGGGTTAAATGAGTTTCCTGGAGGCAAGCAATATTAATCGAATTATTATTCATAAAAGAAATTAGTTCATTTAACTTATTTTCTGTTAGTGATCTTACATTCCACTGGAGTATTGATATGTGTTGTGTTGTTGGTTTATTTTTGATATGACTGTGTATCAATGTTCAGCTTTGTTAAAAGTAAAGCAAGATCTTTTTTTGCTTGAATAAGCATATCATCAAGGATGTAGATTTTTGCCAATTCTGCAAGGATTTTTGTTTTCTGTAGTTGGTGTATATTCATGGCCTGAACTGCATTACAGTTTAGAATGAATAAGCATATATTTGGGGATTGCATGTTTGGTTGTGCATCCTGTTTGTCAGTTAAGGGATTAATTCCTGGTAGTGTTTCTGGTTTGTTTCTTCTTGGGAGGGGGGGCCAGGCTGACCTCATCTCACCAGACAAGGAGGCTTGTTGACTTGGTGATTCCTTCTGATAGGGATTTGAGCTAGGGGGCTTAGAAGATGGAGTTTTATACAGGGTACTTGATGCATTGGGGGCGTTTGACTTGGGGGTTTTGGTTGGTTTCATTACAGGTTTTATTTGGTATTGTTGGGCAGAATTTGCTTCCATTGCTGCAAAGGGGTATGGGATGGCCTTCTCTCTTGCTATTTGGAGTGTTAGAGCTCTTTTACTATGTGCAGGGCATAGTGATTTATTTGTAGATTCATGTGGGCCTTTGCAATTGATGCATGTAGGCTGAGTGTTGTTGTAAGTTGTCAACTCTTTAGGATGGAATGCTTTACAATTACTACATTCTAGGAGAATTTCATTGCATTTGTTTGTTGTGTGTCCCAGTTTGAGACACTTCTGACACTGGATAGGCTTAGGTTTGTATTCCTTGTGTGGTTTGATTTGTCCAAATAGGAATAACTTTTCTGGGATATTAATTTTTTCCTTCAGTGTAAATAAGAAGGATCTACTTGTTTTTAGGCCATTAGAGTTAGGCTTGCCAAGTTGGGTAACATCTTCAACTGGGATTGTGTTGCCAGCCCTATCTGAGAGCCCTTCTTTTAACTCCTGAATGGATATTTCTGGGGGAACATTATAAACTACTATTTTTGTTGGTGATTGTTTTGGGTTCCATTTAGATGCATTAATTGGGGTATTCAGAAGGGATTTTAGGTTAATTATTGTGTCTGCTGATTTCTGATCTTGGACAGACATTAGCAGAGATCCATCATGGTTAATATTAAGAGAGAACATTGATTTTAGCAATTTGAAAATTGCAACCCTTATTGCAGTAATCTTTTTTATTTCAAAGGGGGTAGTAGGAATAATTTTAAGGTAAATTCCTAAGTTTTGGGAGGGAGGATCTTGGGCAGGGAGAGGGGAAATGCTTTTAATTGGGGATTTTTTTCCTTTTATAGAGCTTCTAGAAAGGACCTCTTGAAACCCATTATCATCATTTATGGTGACATTAGCCCCTACACTTATCATTGTCCTATTCTCAGAATTTGAGCTATCATTTGAACTTTGAGATAGTGTGCTTGACCAGCCAAGATTGGTATCAGTTTCAGTGTTATTTGATGTAGGATCTGGGGGGACTTTTTTTTTGGAGGACTTCAAATCATTGCCTATTGGAAAAAGCTTTAAACTAAAACAAGAAGGGATAATAGAATGATATCAAACCGTCTGCAATATACTATGGGGAGGAGAAACACCACAGTATAGCCCTGAGGATGATTTGAGCAGGATTGGTTCAGTACAACTGCTGATTAATTGAGATTAATTTATTTTAAATTTCATAAAATGTTGCTGTTGTTAACCCCTTTCTACACACAGGTCTACCACCTTCTTCTTCATCTTAAAAAAAGCACCTAGAATCCTAAACAGGGTCCTTCTTCTCTTCTCTCTTCTATTTAACTTATGTTACGGGAAGATGTTTTGAAATCCCCCTTCCCCCCAAACTCAAAATTTTCTAAAATTCTACTTTAGGAGCTTTTTAAATATTTCTAAAGCATAAAGACATAGAGCGCTAAAAACATCAGAATTGACTTCAGAGGACAAGTTTTATCACGGGAAGAGGTTTTTAAAACCCTCTTCCCGTGATATAACGTGTCCTCTGAAGTCGATTCTGAAACTTGTAGCACTCTATCTATTAGTGCTTTAGAAATATTTAAAAAAGCTTCTAAAGTAAAATTTTGGAAATTTTTGAGTTTGGGGGGAAGGGGGATTTTAAAAACCTCTTCCCGTGATATAACGTGTCCTCTGAAGTTGATTCTGATGTTTTTAGCACTCTATCTATTAGTGCTTTAGAAATATTTAAAAGCTTTTAAAATAAAATTTTGGAAAATTTTGAGTTAGGGGGAAAGGGGGATTTTAAAACCCTCTTCCCGTGATATAATGTGTCCTCTGAAGTCGCTTCTGAAACTTGTAGCGCTCTATCTATTAGTTCTTTCAAATTTGAGTTAGTGCAAACTCAATTTTCAAAAATTTTGAGTTTGGGGGGAAGGAGGATTCCAAAAACATCTTCCCGTAACATAATTTGTCCTCTGAAGTTGATTCTGATATTTGTATTGCTCTATCTATTAGTGCTTTAGAAACATTTAAAAAGCTTCTAAAGTAGAATTTTGGAAATTTTGAGTTTGGGGGGAAGGGGGATATTAAAAACCTCTTCCTGTGATATAACGTGTCCTCTGAAGTCAATTCTGATGTATTTAGCACTATCTATTAGTGCTTTGGAAATATTTAAAAAGCTTTTAAAATAAAATTTTGGAAAATTTTGAGTTAGGGGGGAAAGGGGATTTTAAAACCCTCTTCCCGTGATATAACGTGTCCTCTGAAGTTGATTCTGAAACTTGTAGCGCTCTATCTATTAGTGCTTTAGAAATATTTAAAAAAGCTTCTAAAGTAAAATTTTGGAAATTTTTGAGTTTGGGGGGAAGGGGGATTTTCAAAACCTCTTCCCATGATATAACGTGTCCTCTGAAGTTGATTCTGATGTTTTTAGCACTCTATCTATTAATGCTTTAGAAATATTTAAAAAGCTACTAAAGTAGAATTTTGGAAAATTTTGAGTTTGGGGGGAAGGGGGATTTTTTAAAAACCTCTTCCCGTGATATAACGTGTCATTTGAAGTCGATTCTGATGTTTTTAGCACTCTATCTATTAGTGCTTTAGAAATATTTAAAAAGCTTCTAAAGTAGAATTTTGGAAAATTTTGAGTTTGGGGGGAAGGAGGATTTTAAAAACATCTTCCCATGATATAACGTGTCCTCTGAAGTCAATTCTCATGTTTTCAAATCCTTTCCCTAATTAATACAGTTTAAATGGTCTTATCAACAGAGTTGTTTGGCATGTGCCTGCTACCCTTAAGGGTAAGGGTTTCTGATAAGGAAAGTGTGACATCACAACAAACCTGGTTTCATATACCATAAAGAAAGTCGGCATGGGTTGAAAATTAAATGGCTTAGGATTTAAATAGGATTTTGGAATATATTTTAATGAACAAGGTTAAAAGCAGAAGTTGTGTAAGGTAAGCAGTGATTTATATTTATGATAGTAATATAGGATGAAATATGAGTTAAAAACAACTAGTAATGTGCAGTAATTTACCATTATATAGAGGGGGGGGATGAGTGGAGGTAGGTACTTCAAAGTACCTTTCCGGGACAAACCTTAGCATGTACATCCATCCCTGAAAGTCTCATTTTCCTAACCCAACCCCTTTCTAAGATAGCCAAAAGTAACTAAAGTAGAATTTTACCAATCTATTTTTCAAGGTTTTGCTTTTATAATACACAGATTTTTAAAAGGTCAACAAAGGTCAGGCCCCTCTAGAGAGAGGAGTTGAGGTAGGTACTTCAAAATACCTTCCCATGACATACTTTAGCCTGTAGACCTATCCCCAAGAGTTTCATTTTCCTAACCTAATCCCTTTCCAAGATTAACAAAAGTAGCTAAAGTAGAAATTTACTCCTTTGGGGCCCCTATATGGGTTCAAGATGCAATTAGCCCCATAAGATTAAAATAAGAATTAAAAAAGGCATCAAAATGAGGTTTTCAATTTCATCTTAGCTAAATTATGGTGCTGCCTGCTAGAAATTTAACCACAATTAGCCTATGGAAACTACAACAAAATGATGGAAAACAGGCAGCCAAGACTGCATTAGGGACCTATATTAAATACCTAACCAGCTCTCTATATTAAAATATACCTGCATAGTATTTTATCTCACTCAGGCTTAAAGTCCAAGAAAAATCTGAGAATCAATTTACCATTTTTGCCGATTTCTAAGCACAATTTGCTGCAATTTTGTGGTATTACTTAGCTAATTCTTTCTTCTTATAAAATCTGGCGTTGCCATTTGGTAGAATTATGTCGAAACCACCGAAAATTCGAAATTTATTCTGAGGGGGAATCTTGAACATAGGCTGTGTCCGAAAGTTGTTTTATCTTGGATAAATCGCTGGATTTTTGTTGGATTTTTCATTCGGACTAGGATAATTGGCTGGATAATCTAGCGACTTCAGCTAACCAAAAATCCAGTGAAAATGTAGGATTTTTGAGCTGGATTTTCAGAAGAAAAGAAATTATTATATGAAACTGAAACTTAAAGGTATCTACAACAAACAAACAACAAGGTATCTACAAACTACCAAATTAAAATGGACAGAAAGAACCATGCTTGTAAGCATAGGAAATAAAAGTGAATATAAGAAATTTGAGAAATGAACTAAAAATCTTCACTTCCTCTTATTTTGTTTGATTACAATCTTGTAAATAGCCTACCCTCTTCTGAACTAGGTTACAGACATTGGTGTATTTGTAGTTTACAACATAGTTTAGCTAGGATGAAAGTGAATGCATCAATTAAATGCCTTTTCTTATGCTCTTATATAGTTCAATAATTGTTTCTGGGACAAATTCCATTTTGAGCCCTCAATGAGACATCAAAAGGCGACAGTTCATAGTTGCCAAAAGGATAAGATCCTAGTTTAGCCACTTTTTCCTGTCTTGGACAGTGGTTAGGTTAGGAAAAGTTTTCAGTAATGAATTTGTCTTCTTAATGAATTATGTCTTAGAAATTTTCCTACTTGACCTATTGAAATTTTGACCAAAGATCAGGTTACATAATGTTCAGTTTTCACTTTATTTTTCTCTGGTCTCAGTTCTAAAAATGAAAGTCCTGTAATTTGAGTAAAATTTTAAGCCATATGGTTTTTTTTCTAAATAAAGCTGTTTTTTTTCAAAAACCCCTTTGTTGTGCTTACAAAAATATTTTTTCAAGGTCATCAAAGGTCACTGCACTCTAGAAGGAGAAAAAATAGAGTTTGTTCTTCAAAATACGTTCCCAGGACATACTTTAGTCTGTAGACCTATCCCTGAAAGTTTCATTTTTCTATCCAAGATATCAAAGTAGCCTAGGTAAACAAGGATTTTACCAACAAAAGTTTAAAAACATATTGAGAAAAAAAAAACAGTGAGAACAATTGGTATTTGCAGCTGATTCAGGGATGTTATTTTTTTTTTTTTTTAAGTCTTCATAATAAAATAGAGAATTTTTGAAAGAGCCAGAAACTCTACAAAATGACCACAGCAAAACTGATGTCATTTTTAAGGGGTTTTACCTAGACCCCGAAGCCGCGCCGAAAATCGGCGGCGCGCCGCCGAAAAAAAAACGGCGGCGCGCCGCCGAGCTCGCATCAGCGCGCTGACGCCGCCGCTGATTCTACCGGCGGCGGCGTCACTAATACGCCGCCGTTTTTTTCTCTTTTTTTCTCTTTTTCTTACCGATATCGACCTTCGGGCTTCAACCTTCATCCCGGCTGATCTGTTTCTTAAAGATAAAAACTGTCATCTTGGGCTCGTCATCTGTGATTCCACTTCTACTGATTTTGGCAGTAGAATATTTATTTTTGAACTTTTCTACTTTCAAATATTAAATCTACTTACTCTCTACTTATTTTTGAAGGCATCTACTCAAGGTTGCTACGGGAGTACCAAAGTACTATTTTAATACTATTTTTTTTTTATCAAAGATGTACTTTCTGAGAAAACAGTACTTTTCGAATACTTTTCAAAAAGTATTCTTTCCCCGTAAAAAATAAACGATTTCAGGTAATTTTGTTGACAAACATTCGTGTAACAGGAAGTAACCCACAACATACTAAGCTAGTAATAGCATCTTTATTTATCGATTTTTCTCTTGTCTTGTGATGCTGAAGACACTTTTAAATGCTGAAGACATTATGATTAATACATTACAGGACAGGTTAGAGACAAACACGCCAGACGGCAGACAACTGTATAGTATATATTCAGTTTTAGTCATAAGAAGAATAATCGATCAGATAGACCAAACATAGGTAAATATTATTTGAAAAGTATAGTCTAATAAGATATTATGGTAATTATTTAGCCTTGGCCCCCTCATAAGTAGACATGTTAAGAAAACAATTCTTACTTTAAAATATGTATAATGATCCTAGTTCTTATATTATCCAAGGGGAGAACCTTTATCATCAAGTCTTTCCTCTAAAAATCCTCAAAACTGAAAAAGTTTCCAAATATCACCACGTTTTGAATTCAATGCTTAAGTCTTTTGAAATTGCCGCTGTAAACTGCTGCCAAATAAGTTGTTTTATAGATAGTGTTTAGCACGTGTATAACACGTGTGTCAAAAAACGTGTTTAAAGAAAAAGTAGTGGTATATTGAGATTATAGAAATTGTGATTTCTGTTATAAATCATGCCATTAACAAACCTAACCTAACATAGTGTTAGGTTTTCAGGTTAGGCTATTAATATTTTGTATTTACGCCACTGCTATTTGCCCTTCGCCACTGCTATTCTCCTTTCGCCACTGCTATTAATATTTTGTATTAACGCCACTGCTATTCTCGCGTCGCCACTGCTATTCGCCCTTCGCCACTGCTATTTAAAAATAAAAATAAAATAAAAAGACCAGCATGAACGCTGTCTATAAAAGAACTTATTAGGTGGCAATTTAAAGCGGCAATTTAAAAAGACTTAAGCATTGAATTGAAAGTGTGGTGATATTTGGAAAGTTTTTCTCTTTTGAAGATTTTTAGAGGAAAGACTTGATGATAAAGGTTCTCCCCTTGGATAATATAAGAAATAGGATCATTATACATATTTTAAAGTAAGAATTGTTTTCTTAACATGTCTACTTATGAGGGGGCCAAGGCTAAACATTTACCGATATTATAACATAGGTAATTCATTACTTAAATACTGGGTTGGGGGGGGGTACTCTCAAGACACTGTCGTACAATCAAAGATATTGAAACCAGTAATTATATAGGATACAGCTGTTTGCTTTGTTGATGAATGTTTTGAAAAATATTTTGAACATTATTTAACCAGATAAGTCTGATAAAATTATTACTGCTCTATATTCTTGAAGTGTTTTTGGTACTTGTCTAATATACCACAACCAGTCGAGAATTTGTGACGCAAAAAACTAGTCAAGCAGCTTCTATAACCAGAGAATTGCTATAGTGCGCTAAGCAAACAGGGGTTTCTCACTCCATGAACAATATTCCTTTGGGGTAGAAGGGCAAACAAAGGTACCTAGGTTAGGTTAGGTTACGTATTTAATATATTCTATGCTTTACC
>JAQQPU010007026.1:0-12856 GCA_029168905.1 Artemia sp. Kazakhstan ARC1039
TATAGTTCTTGCCTTTGTTTATATCCCACAAGCCAGTGTAAACCTGTTTTTCATCACGCGTCTCGGTCTATTTCATGACTGGTTTGATAAAAGAGTCCGTTTAACATAGGAGTACCCATTTTTTTAATAATCCTTAATTGGGTAAGCAACGGTAATAAGCAATGGTAACGGTAATAAAAAGAAACGGTAATAAAAGTTGTGTAGGGCCAATCGTACATGAATAATTGGTTTTCAAAGATCTTAATAAATTAATTTTCTAATTCTGCTTAAATTATAATTTAAATCTGTTTAAATTAATTTAACTTGAATAATAATTCAAACATCAGGGTGAAAATTTGAACAGAACTGTAAGGAACTGTAACTATTCTAATTTTGCGTCCAAAGTGACATAATTTTTAAAAGAAAGGAAAGGGTTACGTCTATTTTGGAAGCTGCTGCAGCCAATTTTCATATAATTCAACTTGTCGTAATTAAATTAAAATCTGTCTATATCACACTTCGTTTATTGGACATAAGCGACATATGCCCCTCTTTAACAGAACATTGTCGAGGGGGGCTCAATCATTCCTCTTCTGCTATTTATATTAAGCGTGATTAGACACGTGCTATAATTATACAAAGTATTTAACGGTTTAGAGTGAACAAATTGAAATAGTCAAATTCCTAGGCAAATGAAACCAAGACAAGAACGATACAGTTCCATTTAATTAAATATGAAACTATTTTCAGGACAATACTCGCAATAAACATCATAAGCCATTCAATTGATAAAAGTAGTCAAACATTAAAAATACAAAAGAAAGACAAGAATCGTGTGAAAAAACGATAGCAATAAACAAATACAAATGTTTAAACTTCAACACAGGGATCAATTTTTTGGAAAAAAAACATAAAAATAGGAAAGAAATCAACTATAAAGAAAAGAAAAAGAATTCAAGTAAAAGCAATGCAGGCAGATACTTTCATAGTAAACTTGTCTTCTATTAATCACGCATTAATGTAATGCACTTTTAATGAAATTATACTAAATGGAGATGCGGCAAAAACTATGTTTCAACGTTCAAAAACTATCATTAAGATAGCTATTGTATGAGAGCGTTAACATAGCGCAACATGCAGCAATGACGTTGCATCAGCAGATCGCAACATCAATGTTACAAAATGGTTAAATTCCAACGTAAGGTGGTAATGATGGCAACAAAAGATGATAAGAACGAGGAAAAACGACTAAGAAACGTCGCTCTGGGAATTCCAGCAAATATGTTTGATGGAGAGCGAAATTCGTGAGATCTTCCTAAAAAACTTGTGAAAAATAAAGTGTTCTTTTGAATACCAGAATTCTTATTTAAAAAAAAAACAATAAATTTTAAAGGTTTTATTTAGTGCAAACTCCGTTTTTCTAACACTATTTTCCATCTTTAAACAGAAACCAATCAAATTATCACTCATGTGATTTTTTATGAGGCAGTAAAAAACCCACCGCCTCACTCACAAATAAGACTTGGACTATTAACAGTTTATGCAAGTAGGGGAAAAGGAGGGCGCAATGGTAAAATTACATGGTGGCAAGGAGACCCCTAAAAGAATCTACACAAGGGGACTGAGACCTTTCCACCTGACAATACAACTTGTTTAAAATTTCTTAATTAAAAAACCGACACATGGTCAGTAGTCAGAAATGGTGATTTTTTTTTTACACAGAACCTCAGGATGAATAAACCAGAAATAATAAAAAAAGAAAAAGAACAAGAACCAGGTTAAATTTTGGCTAAAAGAGAAAACAAAACCCTCTAACGTAGGTCTTGCAATACTAATGAACCATAGTGGACAACAGAAAAAAGTCTACCGAAAGGAAGAAAATGGCGGTCTTTTGCGTTGTAAAAGCAGTATAACAGTCAATCAGGTTCCAATCTTTATATTTCCATGAAAAATTCAGTCTCCTCAATTGCAAGTATTCCTGCTATTTTAATGGACGTTGATTCAATGTTATTCCAGAAAACGTGCAGGGTCTACTGAATTCAATCACTTGCTCAGCCTGTTAAATTCCATCCTCCGTCTGCTCAGTTTTCAGTTATTGTAAGACATTCGGCTAATTTAATGTTAGTTTGAATAGACTGCAAAGGTGTCCCATGCTATTAAAAGCTACACTCTGCTGAGGTACCAATCTTACTGCTATGCCGACATATCCTGGTATTCTAGTAACATGTGTCTGTTAAACGACATCACATATGCGTTTTGCTCAATTCCTTAGCATGGTCAGACACATATAATACAGCTGCCATTAGGGTCCAACAATCGACGAGCTCAGCGCAATTTTAAATAGAAATTGTTTGGATTAGAGAGGACATTATTTACAATTCATTTTGAGAGGTGGAGTTTGAGCTCAACGCCCATTTTAGACTTAGGTGATGTGAACCAATAAAAGGCAAAATGCAAATCATGACGAACTGAAAAAAAAAACAGATGTCTTGGGTAATTTTCCTGCCACATCCCCCTCCAAGCCACGGTGCACAGGACATCTGCTCCAGTTGCCCCCCCCCCCCCAAAAAAAAAACGGCTCTATCTTTTAGTTATAATCTATTGAAAGCAGATAAACAAGTTAAAGTAAGCCTTTGCTAAACTATTTGTTTCCTAATTTTTGCAAGGGATATCTTTTGTTTGAACAATGTTAGTCTATGGGGCGTAATTCATTGGCTACTCACGAGTATAATAATAACATAAAATATATATAAGAAAAGGGGTTTGGAAAATAACGGGTTGTAAAGCAATCTGACGGTTCTGAATTTTTTACATTTCAAAACCATATCATGGGAGAAGTTTGCAAGACAATATACATCTTCTAGTGGTTAAAAGTTAGCCAGGTTAACGGGATCCTAATAGATCTCTATTCAACATACAAATGGAAATTTCAGACGGCAACCAACTTGTTAAAAGATGATTTTAGTTTGATTTCCAACAGCCGAATAATTTACAGAGGAAATTTTAAGGCAAGCTAATTATAACGTATGGTTATAAATCGAACAACTGACAAACTTGTTTTAAAACAGACTGAAAGAGAGAAGTATCTCCTCTACATCCTTTTTCACTGGTATGTACACAGGAATCAGCGCCGTAACTTTCACACAAAATCAGTTGAAGTGGAAAATTATTTGGTCCTACCAGTTAAATGACTCGTATTTTCAGTATTAAAGCAAGATTTCCGACCCCTGAGAGGAAAAAAAAATTTGTAGGGGGTGCTACCATTTCGACTACCCGTCACAAGCACTAAACGTCATAACATCTAAAATGAAAATCCATCAGAACCACTAACCGTCATAACATCGATAAAAGAATTTATAAGTTTATATAATAATAATAAGTATATAACAGTTTAGAAACAAATCTTGGCTATATATTTGCACATCTGGGGGATGGGGGTAGAGCATAGCATATATTAAATACGGAACCTAACCTAACCTAGGTACCTTTTTCCCCCCTAAACCCCAAAAACTAAAGTTTAAAAATTTTAGATGTTATGACGGTTAGTGGTTCTGACGGATTTGTTTGCCGATGTTATGACGGATTTTGTCGATGTCCTGACGTTAGTGCTCCTGACGGTTAGGTGTATGACCCCTTCCCGTTTGTAGCTGGGTCAAGAGAGACATTTGTCTGACTGCATATAGCTGCGTTCACATATAATTGCGAATTTTTTATCCTGGATATTTTGACACATAGCTATTTATGGAAAGACAACATATTAAAATAACCCTAGGCTTTTTTCAAGCAGAAATCAATAGGAGATTTACAATAACTTGGCGATTATAACTACCCGGGATCTGAAAATGACTGAAATGTCAAAAATGAATATCAGTCAAAATTTTGGGGGTTTTCACGTCCTCTGGAAAAATATAGTTCTCGTAGGACTCCTATCCCCACTGCTTCTCTATAGGTGAGCCTGTGATTGCAGGCAAGCAGATTAAGAAATGTTGTAAAATCCCGGTTTTCACTTTTTCCATGAATTTCATAAATTGTACTCAGGCTATTAAAGGTTAGCACTAACACTCGCGAATTATTAAAAAGAATATTCTATAATCAAATATTATCTTGCTAGATGTGATGTTTCTATTGCGAAAATTAATTCACTTATTAAAGATACATAAATTATCTTGCAAAAAACTATTTCTGTTTTAATGTGATGTTTTCAGGACTAATCAAATAGCTCTGAAATCCCCCCCCCTCCAGATGTTGCAGTACATATTAGTCAATAAAAACACACAACTTTTTTGCAATGCAAAAAATCTAAGTATAGCAAATTATTGATTTAATTGCCTTTCATGCAACGCCCCACGGACTTGGTTCCTGAGTTGCAGTCCCCCTCTGTCATTTGGAATTATCACATGTTTGCTTCCATCAAATTAGAAAAAAGAAGAGATCTCCAAATTAGCCATAAATACTGTCAGGCGATATTATATATACCCCTTACCCAATACACACCCTTTTATTGTTTTGGACAGAGTAAATGGTACATTCAGCTACCGTAGGTCCATATTCAATCAAATAAAACGTCACAATAAGAAACGCTGAATAATATTCATACAAATAACAGGTGGTTGAAACCAGTGTTTTATAAAATTACAGCATTCTAGGGATCCAAAATTTGAAAAAAGGGAAAGTTTTTAAATTGATTAGAAATTACGAACAAATTATATGCAATTGGAATTCTGAGAGGCCTCAGACCCTGAAGTCACACTCCTGTGCGTTCAGGGGAGGGATTAGGGGGATTGACCTCCCCCCCGAAATATTTTTCGACTCGTAAAAAGGTAATAAAAAAGTGTAAACACATTTTTGAAGCGTTTTTTGAAGTTTTATTCCCCCCCCCTCCCAAAATAAAAATCCTGGATACGGCCTCGATCAGATCTTTTTTTGTTTATACACGACTATGACACAAACGCCAAATAGATAAGTAAGAATCATGGAAAAATGAATTTAAAATTAACGTGATGAAAGTCCTCTACAGAGCATCTCAGAAAACAAATTAATAATTAAAGGCTTTAATATTAGGTTCAAACCTGCTATCTCCCCCGGGAACGGAATGGCTGGTTTTTGTTAAAAGAACAAAATTAAAAATTGTTAGGGTTTAATTTGAATGCTCAGTCCTTAATTAATTAAAACTTGACTTCTTTACGCATACTATCGGAACATTGTGCTCTAAGCAAAATCTAACTGAATCAAGTTAAAAAAAATTCTAATTTTTAATTTATTGTGGCTTGGAAAAAAAATATTTCTGACTTTGGAATGCGGAAAGCCTTTCAATTAGGAAAAGCGTCTATTCCATGCAAGCGCATATATCTGACAATTAAGTAATAGATTCTACTACCATATTCAGAAAGTAATGCAGAGGTTTATTCCTAGATTAAAATCCAGAATTGTATTTGCAGTACCAAATTTGAGGGAGAATTTCTATTCTGAATATTCTCAATAATGAAAGAACAACGATAGGACACCTCCTACCAGGGGGAGTTCACAAGGACTCTGGGTTGCACGCGAGGCAAGGGAAGTGTTGGACTCCACGGGAGGGGGGGTGAATTCCAAGAGGGGTGGTTCTGGGTTTGAAATAAATGAAATTTCAGACCATGGAAAGATGTCACTCTTCTAGGGTTCAGAACATAATTCAATAAAACGGGGTGGAGGTTACCTCCATCCCCTATTTTGTGTGCACAAGAATTACTTTAGGGTGAAATCCAATCGGCATCAAGAGAGCCCTAGCTAACTTGTGAAAATCTTAACAGGTTATGTGAGCTAGTAGGGTAACTGGGGACAAAACTATACTTTCTTTACCCTCCCCTACATTTAATGTACCCGAAAAGACAATTATGCAGCAGCTGAGGATCAAATAAAGCCACCAAACACTAGATAGAATTGATAAAAAAAAAAAAATCTGCCCAAACGCTAGTTTCCATTCTTTACTTATACTAATTGCAGTGTACTAAACACTCATAACGCCCTTGGCCTTCAACGGTGCAACATATTTATTTACTTAGTTCTAAGCTATATGTTTTGGTCCTATTCTGGTTTGAACAATCATTTTCAGAAATGATAAAAAGTGCATATAAGGACCTTTAATTATGTTACATTCAATAAAATTTTATTAAATTTCTACCTGACCATAAGAATAACATATCATCGTTCAACAGGGACAAGGGACCCGTTCTTCCAAAAAAAAGAAATTGTACCGTTCTTTTTAAGCCCGTAGACCCTAACTTTGAATCCCCATAGATGGCTTACGAGAAACAAATAAATGAAAATACAACAGAAAACTCGCTTTTTTGGTAATTTTAATAGTTTATATTTATGTTTGGCCAGAAAAAAAAAACTTTACAACTTCCAAATCCTTATTAGAAATTACCCAGAGGTAATAGAAATTAGCCCGAATTTGAAAAAAATGCCCTCCCTCTTCCAAAATCTCGGAAGAGGAAAAACTCTCGATTATACAACTTGCATAATTACAGTTACGTCTTTTGCATTAAGAGGAGTTGCTGGGGTTCCCGAATTTTTCAACACGTATATCGTTGTGTAACTTTCCATTTAACTGATTTTAAAAATCAGATTTAATTTTTGCTATCCTTGGTAATTTGAGGCTAATTTTATTTTACAGAATTGGCAACAATTAGGAAAATGAAAAGCGAAAGAAGGAAAGATGACGTTAATTTACATGAAAATAAAAGAAGGAAAGATGGTGCTAATTTTCATGAAACCAAAAGAGGGAAAGATGGTGTTAATTTATATGAAAATAAAAGAAGGAAAGATGGTGTTAATTTTTATGAAAATAAAAGAAGGAAATATAGTGTTAATTTTTATGAAAATAAAAGAAGGAAAGATGGTGTTAATTTTTATGAAAATAAAAGAAGGAAAAATAGTGTTAAGATGTTGTTAATTTTTATGAAACTAAAAGAGGGAAAGATGGTGTTAATTTTTACGAAAATAAAAGAAGGAAAGATGGTGTTAATTTCTGCTAGATGGGAGTTTTACTAAAATTAAATTTGCTAGAAAATCAGACGGATCCCTGATCAGCAAGAAAAGGCATTATCTATGACAATTTGAAGAGGCATGATCATAAACAACTTAGTTCTTCCTAAAACATTGAAATGGACAATTTTTTTCTTTTTTTGCCATTTTTGAAACTTGAAATTATTGATCACGATTTCCGAGAAATTGTGAAAATTATTGTACTACTTAGGTATTAATTCCCACTTTTATTAGTCTGAATTTGGAATGAATTGGATTTGAAATCCATCAATTTAGAGTTTATCTTTAATACAGTTCACAATCTGAACTTCCCATCAACAAATACCTACAAATGGCGATTATCTCGTCTATATTCAACTGGCTTAACTATATTTCACTACATCCATGGCTCTAGCAAGAATGTAATCTTAGCTATTATTGTTTTACTAGCTTATTTTGAAGACTTGATATTTGTTCAGTCGTAGTTTTCATTACCCTTACACCTGACCATAAAAGAACCTGGGTCTATAAAGGCAAGGGCTTAAAGCCACAGCTTTCTTCCCTGACTGACAATGATCCTTCTTTTACTATGCTTTTAGTCACCCTTCTTCTGAGCTAATAAAACCGCAGAGAAGTAATTCTAACTTCACGTATAGGTTAATTTCATTGTTTCTATTTTTACATCTGGTCCTAGGGATAAATTCAAACTCGAATAAATTCGAAAACTGGAATTAGATTAGTTCCAATAGGTATGTACAGTGTACTTTTAAGTCGTCGTTGTTATTACGGGTTCTATCAAGGGGCTTAAAGCTAAAATGTGTTTTAGAAATAGAAAAATTTCTTCGAAGTGTGGTTTGGTGGAGGCCAAAATTGGCACTCCTCCCCCCCCCCCCCTTGCGTATGTCTCTGCTCTATGTTTTTTATCTTTTTTTTTTGTTTACTTTTCTACTTTTAATATTTACTTTTACTATTGAAAAGATCTAAAAATCAATTGCACTGTGTATAACTAAAGAAAGATATAATGTCTGTTTATAACAGACATAAAAGGGGGGAAGAAACAAATTCTAAGTATCGAAGAAGAAAAAGAAGATAAAATCGATAAGAAGAGAATATCACTACCTATCAACACACAACTAGCCGACAAATATAGAAATTAATGATCATAGATGTAACAATAATGGTAAAGCAAATCCCAATAGAACGTGAAATAATTGAAAATAAATGTCAATTCACTTCGGGAATAAAAAGAACAGCCTATGAAAAAGGAACAAGAATGGATCTTGATATAGAAAATCTAAATAATTAACTAAATTATGACTTAAAAAACAAATAAATTAGAATAGAATCAAAATCAATTGATAATTAGGTGATTAATTCATTCCTATTAATAAAAAAAAAACGAATAGTATTAACTAGAAACTACTAAAGTAGGCACTTGCAAACATTAGAAAAAAGTAAGAATTAAAACAAAGAAAGAATGAAAATGAGGACACAGAGCAAAATGTTTAGGAACTTGCTAAATGCAAGTTAGGGCATGTTGCTAAAAGCAACAAGAGCCTAAATGAATGTCAGAGGTTGCCTATTCCAAGTCATTTGGAAATGAAACACTGTTTTGGCAAAAACTAATTATAATATTGATACGATTTTTTTCACCTATAACAAGGGTAAGAAATATGTCGCCCTTGCACTTGCACCAACGAAAGATCCCTTTTAGGTAGATGAAGTCTGATCAAATAGATTTTTCCTTTTTTAAACAGATTCCGCTTATTCAAGATGTTGTTTCAATTCCGGAAGAATATTACAAGCTAGTGATATCTCTATGGTTTTAAAGGGTCAAGGAATCCCTGACCAGAAGTAAGTTCATATCAGTAACAGAATGTATTGTTATATTCTTAACAAATGTTTAAAACTGTTTAAACAAATGAAACAAATTTAAAACAAATGTAAAAAATTGTAACAAATGTTTACAAAATGTAGAAGAATTATTGTCAATGATACCTTGCGATGACGTAATGGAAGAAGCTGCACCTTCTGACCGAAGTTTGGCAGGTTCAGGTTCAATTGTAATATGAATAATGAAACAATTGATCATTGCCTATTTGAATGTAATATGCTGACGTATCCACAACATACCTTGCTTTGTAAACTGTTAAAATGCTTCAAACACCACAAAATCTCACTATCAGCCAAGAGCCTAGCCAACTATACCTGCACACAGAGCACAGAAATAGATATCTATCATATTATATTTGAACTCCTTGAGTCAAAAGATCTACTGAAAGATATCTGAGAATATCTAATAAATAATAGACAACCAAGACAGTAGCTCTGTAGCCCACAGAGTGAAGCAAAAAGAAGAGGGCTAAATAGTACCAACTGAATAGCCCGCCTGCTGTGAATTAGAAGAAGAAGGTTCAACCCCACGTGTCGCAAGGAAATGCCGGATCAATGTCGTCTCATATAATTTTTTTTTTTCACATGCTTCACATTCATATGGTTTTTTCATCATTGTAGGTTCTCTAATGGCAAATTGAACCAAACTTTCGAGAGAATCTCTTTTCACATGCTTCATATTCATATGGTTTTTCACCATTATGACTCCTCTTATGCCGAATCAAACTGGTCTTATATAAAAATTTCTTTCCCCACGCTTCACATTCAAATAGTTTTTTTATCATTGTGGGTTCTCTTATGGCAAATAAGGTTATAGAAAACCATATAGAAACGTGGCACATTTTTAGAGGTTTTGTTTTTAACCAAAGCGTTTCTTTTTGTTAGAAGAAAATACTTTAGTAAGAAATTTTGAAACCAAATCTGAATGAATCATACAGTCAGCGCCAAGAAAATCTTACTCTTTTCTTCAAAAATCTCGCAATGAACAATTTCTCTACGCTATACTCCTTAACAAGTATTGTGGTTGGCTAAAGATGGTATGATTTAACAATTTGTTCCCAACAAGTTAACAATAAAAAAAATCAATTCTGAACTATACCACAACTTGCACAAGGCCTTATCATTACCATAAGCTAAAGAATTATATGGAAGACAAGTGTAATAAAAATATTAAACCCTCAAAATGAAGAGAAATGGTAAGAAAAGGTATGTACAAAATTACCAACTCAAAAAATAAACCCTACGAATTTTCGTCTGAACGCAGTAATCAAATATTATAACCATCTGACACTCATCTGAGTGTCTGGGTAATAAAAATGTCTTTTTTTAAGTGGCAATTCTTGGGGTGGTTCTCAATCTGAATAAAGAGTTGTTTTTTTTTTATAATGGTTATATCTTGGTTCTGCTCATTTAATCCCTTTACCAAAGAGTGTGGGTAACTTATAAGAGTGGGAACTGACGCTAATGTGCTACACAAAGAACTATCAATGCCGTCTAGCGTTTTGCCACACTTAAGCATTTTTCCAATGTACCAAGAATAATTAATTTGATTAGTGTTTGGTAAAATCAGGGTAGTAATAAGTGTCTGACCTCAGTTCCGAACAAAAAAAAATGATTTCAGAGCTTGAAAAAAAAGCCTAGTGTCTCCAAACACTAGACAGCGTTGATATTTTTGCGCCGGTACTAGCACCCGTTCCCACTCTTAGAATATACCCATACTCTTTGCCCTTTCCTAAATAACCCAATCATGGAATAAAATAGAAACTGAAATGGCAGTATGAACACTAGGAAAGTATAGAGTTGTCACTACCTAAATAAAAGCGTGCACAATAAATTGAAATTATAAATATTAACGGGATATCATAATTATAATTGCGAAATTATATTTATATGAAATTATAATTATATTATGAAATTATAATTATATTATGAAATTATAATTATAATTATTATACTTATATTTCTAAAAATAAGCGAACTAGTAAACTAATCTAAACGGAAACAGTTATAAGATAACTTGTCATATCTAACAATACACATAAAAGATTCTCCTTGCGAAGAGGGGAACGTCTATTGAGGATAACCTCGAGTAATTATTCATTAATTCCTTATTTTATATACCAGTTATATTAGCATAAATAGCACCAAAGTCACTGGCATTGTTCTTGCCACACACATATTTGCCATTCATCTGAACTATTCGTTGTCACGTAGAAACTCGGGTTCTTCCTCCAATTCATGTTGAAGTCGAAGTTCAAGTTCTCTCATCCCAGAGGCAATGCCACGATCTTCGTCGTCCTTTTAAATAGAATTACATAGAATTATCAAATTTTACAATTAATTACAATACCTATTTTTAAATTTTCCTCGGAAGACTTTTAATTTTTTCAAACTCAACTCCTTAATTATAATACACTGCACAAAATCTTGGAAGACATAGCTTTTTAGCCAAAAATACTTATATTTTTTGTCCTTTCTTCATATGGAATTGTATACTCTCACCCGAAAATCTAACCCATCCCATCTATTACGTAATTGGAAAGTATTACTTCTCCTGCGCCTTTATTTAATTATGTGAGTGAGAGGGGTCCATTACAACATTGTATTTATCTAATCACAAAATTACAGATGCTAAAAAATAACTTAACAGATAAAATGACTCTTAATACCCCTATTTCCATCATAATATTTAGATGACAATCGCAAACAATAATTAAACAAAATTGTAAATCAAATTTAATTATTGTTATGGGGTCACTCGCCAAAACATTAGAAGGCGTTGAACTTTTTTTCTTCATTAAATTCAATTTGAAGTCAAACTGTGAGTTTACTCATCCCAGAAGCATTGCTAAAAGGTATTTATCATTCTTTTACATGAAATTATACAGAATAAATAAATTGAAGAATTAATTGGTTAATTCTGTTAATAAGATACCCAAATTAAATTAGTTTCATTTGTTTGAATGAGGATCCATATTATGCCAAATCGTATAACCCACAGAAATTCTAAAGACAAACAAAATATAAGGAAAGGCTGGCAATTGCACGGGTGTCAATCCTAAGAAATTTGGGCAATGATTTCTTTTTCATTTTTCCAATGAAAATGCCCCTAAAATAATATTTTTCAAAATATTAGGTACGTGTTGATCCACTGAGAACGCACTTGCCAATTGTCAGTGCCGAGCACGTGTCCAGTATATCATTTCGGGGGGGGGGGGCAAAGCGTTTAATTAAGATTAGCCTAAAATCAATCGCATTTCCCGTTAAAAAAAAAATCATAATTATCAGTAATTTATCCCTTGCTTTATAGTCACAATATTTAATAACAAGCAATGGTCCGTCAAATAAAAATTTGGAGATAATGTCTGCAGAGCATAGTAAAAACGTTACATGATTAGTGGTAGGAATACATTGAATTATCATTAATAGTAACAAATAAACATTACAGACAAGACAATAAAACAATCTGTCTAAAAAAATAGAAAATCAACAGAATAAATCTAAAAGAATTTGTAAGAAAATACACTACTTAACCAGAGACTTAATAATTAATCACAGTCAATCATTAATATTGAAAAAATAACTATCCTTTACCTGGATAAAAAGTGTATGATAATGAACATAGATACAAAAGAAATAGAAGAAATACATGAATTTGAAGTCACCATAGCTAACATAAAAGAAACAAGAATTCAATGCGTTATAAGGCATGCATTGTAACAACTAATAGAATTATTGTAATTAAGAGAAACACCGTAACCTTGGAAAAGCAGTCTTCTTTTATACTTGATTGGTAAAAGGATTGGTAGGCTAGATAAAAAACACATAAAAAACCGAATCATTTTTTCTCTATTGTATGAAACTCACAGAAAACATTCAGCAAAAAGTCTTACTTTATGAAGAGAATCAGAAGCTGTTCGAATATGGAGTGGGAAAGTGAACGAAAGAAAACATGCTTACACACAGACATCCCAGTGGC